>VZTJ01006527.1:197066-275511 GCA_013397795.1 Orthonyx spaldingii
TTTTTTTTTTTTGCAATATTCCCTAGGTATTTGCTGCACTGTATGCCAGGAAAGAAAGCCCTGGAGGGAATATTAAGGTCAGGATGAAATGGAACTAACAATATACAGAATATTTCTGCTGCATATAGCCATCAGTACAGGATTTGCCCTCAGCTTCCCTGGTGTGCCTTAGTTACCATTGCTTCAGTATTCCCTGGGTATCTCTTGAGTTATGAAAGTCCCCTCTCTGCAGTGGGGAGGGGAAGAGCAGAATAGAAAACAGAATAACAATGGGAGGAGAGGAACAGAAACTAGACAGTTATTCATGAAACTGTGCTCATAAATAGGGAAAACAGTTCCCTGAGCCATGCTGCACCCTATAGTGTGTGTGCTCTCGTGGCCATACAACCCCCATGGCCAGAGGATGTCCAGCATTCACTCAAACCAAGCCTTCATGCAACTGCAGGACTGACCTGGAAAAATTCATTTTACAGTGGGTTTTGCTGGGCAGTGTGAGCTGTCCCACCTCTCCCCAGCCCCTGCAGCCGCTGCTGTGCCAGCTCGCCAGGTCGCTGTTCGGTGGGATTTGTGCAGCTCATCCTTTCAATGTGCTCCTCATTTAATGCCTTATAGCTTTCATATGGCACGAATGTTTTTGCATCAGTTGAAGAGAACTGTAAATGCTATTGTCAGTTTGGTATAAGGGTTCGTGTATGTTTGGCTGTAGGAACTCTGCTTCTTATTTCAATAACCCAGCACAGTAGGGACAACATTCTGCCATTACACAATAAAAGCTTTTCCAGGCAGGACTAACACACTCTGAAAAGCAGAACAGATAGTGCAGTCTCATCCTGATGAAATTAGCAGGGGAGAAATATGAAATCTCCACCTTCCATTACACACATTCATGGACATTTGGAATCTGAGCTGAGTATGAATCTGAATAATTTTTTTCTCTCCTCTCATCATAAATCATGTATATTTACTATATAAAGCCCAGTGTTTTCTAAGATGAAACAAGTGTTGTATTAGGAAGTAAATACAATAAACCTTTAACTCCCAGGTCAATAATCATATAACAAAAGGACTTGATGAAGTGCCCTCTATACCATTTTTTTAATATGTCAGCAGGAATAAAAACTGCTTTACTTTTTACCTCAGCTTCACTGCTTTAACCCAAGCTGATGGCAAGAAGCCTAGAGAATATTGCTAGCAGCCTGTTCTCTTATGACACCCGCCCTTCATCTGGATGTAATATCTCAATATTGCTCCAGAAGATTGGATTTTATTTAGTCTTTTAGCATGATATGAAAAAATGAACCAAATTCTTAGATGGCAGAGGATTTGTCAATTAAAGGAGTCTAGTTTACTGGGAGCCAGCTGAACAGCTGACTTTATCATATGCAGGAGATTAATGAATGCTACTGCTAGTCAAGAGAAACAAGAGGTCATCCAAAGACTACTTTGTTGGCTCTCCTGGTACTTTTAAAAAATGTTTCTTTAAATACTTTTAAGGCAGGCCTGTTCAGTGCTATAAGAAACACACTTGCCAGTTAATCTGTGATACACCCCTGCATCAAAGATCACTCCTAGTTTTCAGGTTTGCATCTAAAAAAGCTTTTGTGACATCCCAGCTGGCCAGGGCTATAATTTTTTTAACACAACTCCTGCTAGGAGAGTGGAAAATGGGAGATGTTTTCTGCTCCTTTGCACTGCCCTCCTGTTACTAGACACACCAAACACTTTTGTGATTTGGTACCTGCCTTGAAGAAGAAACTTCAAATTAAGTCCTTAGAGCAAGGTTTTGAATGAAGATCACTTACTGCACTAAAGTAGTGTGAAAACCATCTGTTTGGTTTTTCTTATACTAAAAATTTCTAAAAGTCTCCGGTTCACTTTGCACCACAGTGAAAACAAGAGCTGGAACCTTTATTATTTCAGCAAATTGGAAAGGCATTCATTTTTTCCTGGGAGCCTTGGACTTGAGGAATGATCATACTGGGCCTGCACAGTGCCCACCACCCAGCAATCCAACACTGGCATGTACCAGCAATGGTACAGCAGGGTAGTGGGACCTGGGAGCAATTGATGCTTCCCAGGAGGAGCTCATTGGAAAGTTCCAAGCACCCTGTTCCCTTTTATGGGAATGTTGTTGGTTTTTAAACTCCTATCTCTTGTTCAGTGGGGGACAAATTCCTGCTCCTCCTAGCGAAGAAGGAGATTCTCCCCACTTTGTGGATGAAATCCTCCCTTGAAGGCTCATGGATTCACAGCAGGGCTCCTGTGAAGGCATCATTGCAGCCATGAGGTAGTAAAGGAAAAAGCATAAAACCACAACTGGATGCACAAAACAGAGGTTCATAGCTCTGACTGAAGTGATGCAGAGAGGATCCCAAAGTTCCTCATCTCTGAAAGTTGCTGAGGTACTTTCAGCTCTTTTGTTTATTTCCTGCATGGTTCAACAGAGCAGAATCTCTTGACTCTCAGGCTTGACTATCTCAGGTGTGCCTCCTCTCCCACTCCACATTCATTTTAAAAGAATAAAAGGACTGAACACTGTAGATAAAATTAATTCAGCATCCCGTAATCTTCTCACAGCCAGAAATAGGTGCTTAGCTAAAAAGACACCTTGACTATAAAGATGCAAGGGTTTCCTTTAATTCTCCAAGTGCAATAACAAATCTTGGCTGCAGTAGAACATTTATTTTCCCATCTGGATGCACAAGAAGTAAGAGACAAGTTTCGTAGCACTTCCAAAGGAGAATTTACCTCTTAGCTGGCCAGACACTTATGGAAACAGCCTGTGAAAGGAGAGGACAGTAGGCTCGCTTGGCTCCATTCCCACTATCACTAAAGGAATAGCTAAAAAAATAAATCCATATTTTATCATTATTTTTACCTCCCAGTGTACATCACTAAAAGGGTTTATATGCAGCCCTCTTAATTGGCACAGCCCCTGCTGGAAATAGAAACATGCCAATGAATTGCTCATTCAGATTAGGCTCCCAGGAATATATTGTGCTGAGAGACACTCACTTTTATTTCCTGAATTGCTTTAACGATGAGCACTGAGCAACTCTTCCTGCGCTCCCTCCCTCCCAAGCACCCTGAGCTGCACGGCGAGGCAGCAGCCAGGAGCTCGCAGCCGGTCCCCACAGCAAGAAATATCTGCACGTAAATACCAAAGCACACCTGTGAACGGCTGTGGGTGGGCCTTCAGATATTGTGTTTGCCAGCTAAACACATAATTCTCAATTAAGTGAGCAATTACCCATTATTGTTTAGCCCTTGAAATTCAGCGTTGTGCTGAATCTATTCCCTGGCAATGATCCCAGGGAAAAAACAAGTCATCTCTTTAGGGTACAGATTTATATTCTCTGGTAGTAGGGTCACTAATAACGTTTGAAAATAGGATTCACAGGTAAACAAGGAAGACTTCAAAAGGAGTTGAGCACCTTCAGCTCCCACTGTAGAAAAGCTGTTTCCAGAAATCATAGCTTTCCTTTTCTTCTAGCTACTCGTTCAAGAGTGTCATCTACAAAGTTATATAGTTGATTTTGCTATTGAGAAGAGTGGGAGATAAGAGTATAAAATTTGGCAGGTTTAGGTTCTATAACAGGGTGTAAAAAAATGCAGTGATCCTGAGAAAAAATCCTCCTAAATTGTTACAGTGAAAAAGAACATCACAGCCAAGGAAACTGGGACAAGTTCATCTTACAAGAGTGTTCAATAGACTTGAATTGCAGGACAGATAAGGCTTTGTTTTCTTAAAATATTGTAGTCATGTTGAAGATTAAAGATCATTAATTGATAACCCCAGACAATGATTTTCTGGCTTTCAAAAAATGAAAATTCTTTTTTTCCAGGTGAAAACCAAAAGCTTGGTGCCAGACACAGATAAGTTCAGCATAGCTGGTGGAAAGAATCCCCTCAAACCTTTCTTGTGCTTTGTGGATACTTCCTAAAATATTGAGGAGAAGAACTTGAATTAATCTAAACCCAAATTTTCTATCAAAAAAAGCTATTACCAAAGATATACCAGCACTCTCAGCTGCAATGCAGACCTGTGAGCATTTATATGCAGACCACAGCTGTTTAAAACTGTGTACATAGGATAGATGAAAGGTTGACTTCAATCTAATGGTATTTTAACCTGTTGTTTCTGGAAACCAGATTATTTGGTTTGGTAGGTTTCTGTTTCTCTTCTCATAAAAAAAGAGAATTTCTTAGATAGCTTTTTAGCTCCTCAGTCCTGCAGAGGAGAGGTGAGGAGAAGAGCAGGCCCCAGAGTGCAGGTGGACTGAGGACAGCGAGGCTTGTCAGGCTTTGAAAAGTCTTTGAGAAAGAACTGGGAAACAGTCACATTTCGAAACCTGGAAAGAGCTGGAGCAGTGAAGGATTTTAAGTGTTGCTCAAAGTTAACTTACACGTAGGGTTAGGTTTTATTCAGTTCTATCTTCAGCAGCACCCAACTTGGGCAATACAAATCTGATGCCACTCGTGATGGATTGCACACAGGACCAATTGGAGCCCTACGAGCTTTAAAATTGATAGTACAGAGACCAACGGCGGCGGTGCAGTTTTTCATCAAATGAAATGGAAAAGTGATTTAATAATTCTTTCTGTCTTAAATTGCTTAAAAGAATTTCAGACAGTTAAAAATTGCATGGATTTTGAACCATATGTGTGAGAGTGGAAAAAAGTAAGGGTTTTGTTTTTCCTATTTTTAATATGAGCCAGATGAAACAAAAAGATTGTTTCCTTGCAAACTATAGGTCAAGTACCTATGTAGGCTTTGAGATGGCTCTGTAAGTTATCATGTTATCTTTCTTTCTTGACAGTATACCATTATGTGGTGTATCATTTCAGCATTTACTATCTTTCATGTCCTTTTATCTTCACACTAGGATTTCTTTCTAAATTCCAAACCATGCATTTGGTTTCATTATATAACACTGGCTTTTACAAAACATTGGCTCTTCATATTCTTTGGTTTCATATTTGTCGGCATCGGGCTGAAATAGTAAACCCGCTACGTCTATTTTATCTTGTTAAAGATAAAAACAATATGGCAAATGAACTATTTGGGGAACACTACTTTCAAATTAAAGGAGAGGAAAAAGTATTAAGTGTCACCACTGAGTTGAACTATATTGAAATCTTGAACTGAAGTGATTTTTTAAAAAAATTGAATAAAAAGGTGACCCAAAATGCTACAACTGTCATGCAGGACTCTGTTATCTTAAATTATTTATTTAACATCTGGTAAATATTATCCAAGCTATAGTACAGATAAATTGAATAAAAGAATACCAATGCCAGGGGAAAAGAAGAATTGCTTAATACTGTAAGTATATAGAACTGTTCCACAAAGCAGCTCATTCTCTCTCTGCAAGGGGAGATGAGAAGCATGGTATTGGGGTAAAATGCATCTGCTTCATTTCACCCTAAGTATGAAGCTATCAAAGCAGTTTTAGAGATTTAATTTAATCTCAAACACAAATTCTATGAAAACAGTCTGACAGTGACATGAAATTTTACATAACTTCTTTTACCCCTCCCCCTTTATAATGCAGCTTCCCAGCTGATTCATTTTATTTTATCCTATGCGTATTGGGGATCAGATTGAATTTTCTTTGAGAAAAGAAAATAATTAAGCCATCTGTAAAGCTCTGGCTGGGCATGAACATAGCAGCACAGGATAGAGTTACTTGGAAGGGGGAATGAGGTCAAAGAAAAGTACTGCAGGGAAAAAAAAAAATCAAGTACTGTAACATGGAGAACAAAATAAAAAGAGGATGAAGTCTGAGAAGGGGGAAGGGACCTAAATTCCTTGTCAGTTTGTGGGTTACAAATGAAACAAAAGGCTTATCTTAAATATATGCAGGTTTAGAGATTTTTTTTTTTCTGGAAGCTATTGAGAGCTAATTAAATTATGGTCAAGTACTAAGCATTTCTCCGGTTGCTTCTATGGTCAGTTTCTGCCGAGCTCTTCTTGGTTACTGGATACCGCTTATGAAATAAAGAAGATTGATTCCCAAATATTTGTTCCTATTCCCTCTTTGTGGATTACATTATACCACTTTTCATTCTTACAGTCTTTGCTTAAGCTGCAGGATATAAGGGCCCTGCTCCGACTGCCAACTGCAGCGCCCAAGATTAAGAGGCTGCTATCGCACCGGAGTTCAGGAGGGTAATGAGCAATTCAGACCACCTAGAGTCTGCAGCTGCCAGAGCCTGGCCCTGCACTCCCAGCACTGAGCAGCACTCAGGACACCCCAAATGTACAGGCACAGGCTAAGCACAAAGGTTATTTCTCCCCACTCCACTCTCACTGTATTGAGAAACAAAATTTGGCAGCCTGAGGTTGGCTTAGTAAAAAAAAAGGCAACCAGGCTCTGGGGTTGGCTCAGTACTGCCTTTCTCCCCAGACAGCCACGATAGCTGACATGGCCTGAAGGCACCAAAGAACACTAAAGTCACTGGGCAAACTGGGATCCAGCCTGCTGGTGTTAGGGTCAGGATAATACAGCTGGAAAAGACTTCCAGTTTCATACTGGATTTTAAATGCAGTTCTTACAAGACCAAACTTAACAGCACCCACAATCTCCTCCTAAGTCCCTCCTTCTTCCCCACCTTTTGGCCCTGCTAGGCAGCCTCTGCCTCCTCTGATATGGGCAGAGAGGGCCTAAAGATATTATGTACCCATGAGATGGTGGCAAAGGAGTGGATAGACACATCTCCCAACCTAACAGGGTTTTATATAGAGAAATACCATACATAGAGGGATGTCTCCTGCCCCAAAGCCAGTGGGCTAGAACAGTTGCCTGGTAACAACTCAGGCTAATTGGATGCCGAATTGGTTTTCCAGAGCCTGCTTTCGTAGGCCCTGCCACCCTCCATGAGCAACAACCACCCTGTACTGGGCTGCCCATCAACCTGGGAAGAGGTATCTGGACACGTGAGAAGAACCCAATGCCTAATCTTTACATAAAAACCCGTAAAGGAAGACCAGAGGCCAAAACACAAGCCATGAGAACTTCATCTGGTTAGTTCATGGGCAGTGTGGAAAGTTTGAACCCACTCACAGTTTCTGCAAGTGGATAATCATAAAGATTAAGTGAAATGCCACTGAAATCTGTAACTCACAGAGCCAAAAGCCTTCCTCTATAGTTGTTCCAAGGTAAAGCTTTGCTTGTAAGAAATAATTTTCTGCCATACCTGGATTTTTCTTGCAATCATGGTTAGTAGCAAATCTGAATCTGTCAGCACAGCAGTATAATTTAAATAGTACAATTCACAGCTGACAGGGGATTTCCACCGACTTCACTTGGAAAATATGTCATTTGCTAGCTCTTGTTAACAAGTAAGGCATCTGTTGCTTGCCCAGGGTTACATGGACCAGCAAGAGACATTACTGAGGAGAAAGAGAAGAGAGAGGGGTTGACAGCAGCAAGCCAGGTGCAGAAATGAAGCTTGTAAATTTGTGTAAAATGCAGAGGAAAGACCTGTTAGTAAGTTGCTGACACCCCAGTTTATGTGAACTGTCTATTGCAAAGCCTGTATTGGAAGTTCTTACTCCAAATGCCGACCAAGCAAAAAACCCAGATCTTGAGATAACTCTCGGCATCATCTGATGATATTAGAAGTGAAGTTGCTGAAAGACTCCCAGTAAAATTCAACACAGGCAAGCACAGTCAATGTCTCCTCCAAGGGCAGAGGCAGCAGGATGGCTTGGCACCTGAAGCATTATACCAAATTCTTATCTGGTGCATCATACCCACCATACATGCCCCCTTGGAAAGGCACATGTTGTCCCTGCAGTTCTCAATTTAGCTTTCCATGACCCAGCATTAATTCTGCGAGATAACAGGATTCCTTGCTTCTTCATGGTCCCAGTCACAAAATGATGGCCTGAGAGAAAGTAGGTGGGAAGTTCTCTGTAACACCGTCTTCCTCCCAGCAGATCACTACTGAAATGAGCAAGCACGATTCTTCCCTTGCAAACAACAAACCAAACCCACCCATCTTTCATGCAGTCTCCTTTATTTACAGGGATAGTGTCAAAATCTCCTCTTCCTAATTGCAAAAGCACCATAACCAGAAGGCAATTTGCTTGATCAGGAACCTGTAAACCTGCCTTTCTGATTAATTCACTTTCCAAGGAGCCCTGTCTCCCTGCTCCTTCCCCAGACAATCCTTGCACCTACTTCTCTTGCTGAGTATTTCTCACTCTCTTTCCCCCACATGCTCAGATAATTACAGTTAAAAAGAATGGATTCACCAGTCTCCTCATCAGTCTTTCAGAATCTTTTTCAGGGGATTAGGTATGTGTCTTTATCATGCAACCCAACACCAAAAGTTTTGTTTGAACTATCAGTATACAAGAGAGCACGTAGCTGTTTCTTCAGATGGATTGGAAAGAAGAGTGTTTCTCATGATTTTTCAGTAAACTTGTAATTGTTTAAAGATCAAAGTTCCAGTTGATAACAGCTATAAATATCTTTCAGTATAGCACTGATAATATACTAGCATCTGGGGTTTTTTTCCAGTGGAATTAGACCAAATTTTCTGTAAAACTAACCAAAACTTTTCTCTTTACTCCAGGAGCTTGTCATGATAAACTTTTTAAGCAAAATTATTTGGCAGGTGATGCCTAATGTTTCCAAACTCGTGCTACAACATTAATGATGAAAAAGAATCCTCAATGATATTCATAGACTCTTCCATAACCACAAAGTCTAAAAGGGCTTTTCTTCACTGGTTAGATGGGCTATCTGTACCCCATCTTTCACCTTCAGATAGGTCTATTCTTTATGGTGACAAATACTGAGACTGCGAGGGTCTGTTTACTGTGTACCATATACTCAGACGGTCTTTATGTAATTTACTGTGGAGGTCAGAATGCTTCCAAAAAAGTTAAATAAGTTGAGAGAACTTATTTCAAAAGATTGGATTTTTTTCATTATGAACAGTTATGCTTTGTTTTGCAACTGCACTGTTAAAAACCACACTGGAAGGTCTGGTTTGTGAGGTTAGAAAGGCAGTCTAGAATTAAAGCACTTCCCAATTTATCCCTCTTTAGATCCAAACTGAGTATCTTTCAAAAAAAATATACAATCAGTACAAGGAAGTTATGAAGCTGAAGAAGGGAATAGGAGACCTTATTTATTATTTCTCTCAAAACCAGAAGAAATTACTAATAAAATCCCTTCCAGCCTTAAAGTTCCTGGGCCAAGATAAGGAGCCTTTTTTTTTGTGGAATGTTGCAATACCTGCAAGATAAGATTTTCTAAATGGTCTAAGTAAATTAACTTGTATAGAAAATATGTTTTCCTGATCACGTAGGTGATTTTTCAGTTGGTATAACTTTTTTTTTTCTCATTTTTATTTTTCATTTAAAAAAAATATGGAAAGGTAGTAGCTAGACTCTTGTTACTGAACGTACCTAACCTCAGTGTAGTGTCAACCATCTGAAGATCATTTCTCCACATATTTAATCTTGAATAATTGGTAATATTAGGGGCTTCTTAGTGTGGCTCATAAGTCTTTAAAGCAAAGCCCTATACTTATAACTTGTTCCATCTTCACACACAGGAATCACATTTGTCTTCCAAAATCAAGAAAAGAAATCAAAAATCTCCATAGATATTTGTGAAATTTATCAAACTGCTATGATATTGTAGGCCAGTTGTTTCAAGTAAGTCACATAGATCAGTTTGCCAGAGCAACTGTTGCAATTCATAAGAAAAAAACACAAGTACAAAAAATAGCCCAGGACTAATGAAGGTTACTGACAGGGGATTATAAAAAGACAACACAAATTTCACCTGAAGAAACATTCCTATTGGCATAGACTATATCTTGCTAAAGCTGTTAGATAATGTTGTCTAGTGGTTAATATTTTCATTACAGAGCTTAAAGTCCTTGAATCTGTTCACAAGTTTGTATCTTTGTTTTTCCTTCAGGTGTAGGATTTAATCTGCTTACCCCTCTTCCTAAAGGACATACTAGCTTTGGAGAAGATGCCATGACATTCAAATCACAGATTATGTTATTATTACCTAAGCTTAGAAGAAAGCTGGAGAAGTGCATAGAAATTGCAGACCTTATTTATAAGTCTGACAAACGTACTGAGTCTAAAATCTGTTGGAATTCTCTCCTCCTCTCCCCAATAATTTACATCCTTTGGTGGATTATCATCGTAAATCATTACAAAGAGCTTATCTTGGAACACAAGCTAGAAATATTTTTCAAGCGCTTTGTAATAGAAAAGACACAAATAGATGATGAAACAATTCATATTACCAAAGAAATATACTTTATTTCACTTCTTTAAAATTTGTTCCTCATTTAGAACCTGTTAATTGGCAGGAATTTTGCTCTCCTGATAGTTTCATATGTCTTATCTCCTCTGTGGAGAGATGTGTTGTGATGGTGGTTCCCCCTACATCTTATGGAAATGTCTCTCATAAAAAAACCTTAGAAGGCATTCATAACTATGGCTCCAGATGCTGAAAAGGAGTTGGAATTGATTTTTTTCCAACTTCCTAAGAAATACTTAATTAGCTGCACCCCAAGTACAGAATGTATTTGCCCTACAGAGGTGACCGTTACACCTTAGAAAATTTTAAATCAGGAGTAGACTTTATGACACATAAATTATTGTTAAGAGGAGCATTCCTATAAATTTAAACTCCTAGAAAACTGTAAATTTGTTTAGCTTGTTCCTTACCTTCCCTGTGAGAACATCTTGGAAAACACAGTGCAAACGCTTTACTGCAAGCAAAATAACATATAGCAAAACAGTCTCTGACCTGCTTATAACACCTTCCCCAAAAAGAAGAGTCTGGGGCATTATAGTCTGGCCAAATTAACATGAATTCCTGGAATAATGCTGGAACAAAATCCTGTTTCAAGCATATATTTCAGGGAAGAACTTGGAATATAGCAAAATTAATAGGATCCTTTATAGCATATAGCATATGTTGTATGGCATATCACAAGCCACCTGCTTTCTGTGACAGGACAACAGCCTTTGTGCATAGGAAAGAGATTGTTACTATCATACACTTTAATTCTAGTGACAGGTTTTACATGGCTTCTGTGATACTCTCTTAAGAAATCAAAATAAATGTGATATTCACAGAACTCCTAGTGAGATGCAGAAAAGCACAGTCTAGAAAGGTCTGAGGTGGTTTAGTCAGAAAAGAGGACTGAACAAGTGACAAAAGTACAGTCTTGAAGTTTCAATTGCAACTCATCTGTTTTCCGTGTCCATCATGCACTAGACAAGCACTAATGGATTTCTATTTTACGTCTATAGATAGGTGTCAGCAAAACCTTTGGAACACTAAGGAAAACAAGGGACATGAAGGCTGGGTTTTCCCCTGTGGGAGATCTCTAAAAGCAGGCTAGACAAACATCATTAGGAATTGCAAAAGGGTCACTGATCTTGCCTTAGGGTGGGGAAAGGTTCAGGAAAGCTCTCAGTGTCCTTTCTGTCCTATGATAAAACATTTTGCTTCTTCTCAGAGTAAAACCTGTTTGCACACTGGGACCCACAGGGCATGCTCTCCCCCCTCTTTCTGTTCAGATGACCTCTGACATTTGCCCACCCATTAATCAGTTATAGTCTGAAGAGTGAGCACATTGCCAGAAAAGGACTCCTGGGGAAGTGACACAAACAGAGTATCTGAAACACACACATAGGCACAGATGCAAGGTACAGCTACATCCAGGTACTCTGTTTAGAAGTCTCTGCAGAGTTTGGTCCACAGTCCCTAGGAATAAAGTCTCCTGCAGGATTTTTCACTGTTACCATGCTTAAAGGCTCAGCAAACAACCATCCATGGCAGCCTGCCCACGTGGTACAGCCAGGTGGACCATGGCTAATATGGACTGCACAGTCCATGTGCAAAACACATGTGTTCTGCCCCGAGACTGTGGGAGCTGCATAAATTACACATGTGAAATATGTCAAGCACATGTAGGCATGCCCTGACTCGTCATCAGTTTTTGGTGCAAAATAACACCAAGAGTGTTTATTTCAGCTATTTATTTACTTACAAGGAGGAACTTCAGGAGAATATGTGTAATATTCAAGTTGCAGAAAATAGAAGATATTATTTGTCACTGTGTTGTCCAAATTGTAAAGTTGGATGCCAAGATTTTCCTTGTCTTCTGTGACTTTTACTCCTGCACATTTATTACTGTGTAGAATTGGAAACTCTTGCTGCAAAATGTAAATTAAGACACCACAGTGCGAGCTTCTGGAGATAACACAACCTTTTAGTCATCTGAATGATGCTGTATCTCTACTTATCAGCACTATTTGTAGCAGACATTTAAAGCAAATGGAAAGTGAAGCGTCTTTAATCTTTCTTGCAATGTATCAGTTGAGTTTCCTCAACATATCGGTGGAGAAGAAAACAAATTAGAAGAGCCAAGGTTGAATTAGTACACTAAATCCAGCTCCCAGTTCTGCAGGGCTCAAAATCTGCAGCCACTACTTATACCTGTTGAAGCAGGACATTGAATGCAAACTCTGAAGAGAGGAGTTTCACATCTCAGAATGGATTTGCAAGTCACTGAAATTGTCACTGGAACAGGCACAGGTTTTTAACCACCATCTTTTTCTGTGTGTTGCCTTCCTAATGGGAGGAGGGATTTCTGGCTTCTTAAGCTGGTGCTTCTTCATGTTGGGTAATTACCCTTATAACAGGTTTTTATTCTTTTTACAGCAGGAAAAAAAAAAGAACTTGGTTAAAAGAACATATAGGGCAAAGAGATCACTGTGTATGAAAGGGTAACATTTAGAAAACTGCAAGTTTTCCCTACTTTACTCAGATGTCCTTGCAGGGTAGAAGGAAGTCAATTGAGACATGGAGCCAGCATAATTCCCGAAAGCAGGTCTGCAGTCCTGCCTCATGGGTTCTTCAAATCCATTAAAAATGGCTGCTCTTACAGAAAGAGTTATAAGCCTGGCACTTTGTTTCTGTGAGACTTCTCTTTATTCTTTGTTTCTCTCGGTTAAAATAAAAGTTATCCATTCTGTGCTCACCTTGAAGTGCAGTACTTTCAGTGTCCCCTTGCAGAGTTTGGCCTAATACAAACAACAGCTGGTACCACTAATACTAATGGATTTCCTGGTTTTAGTTCAAATATAGTAAACTTTAGTTTCATATGCACTAAATCTGAAGATAGGGTCTTCATATTTGTTTTTCTCCAGTGAGAATCATAGGCTTTAAATGTACTTTTAGAAATAAAAAAATGGGAAAAGGGAGAAAGAAAGTAGTTTTTAATATGCTGGCAAAAAAAAAAGTGTGCCATTTTCTTTCCTCCCTGCATTTTAGTCCACTCCTGTGAAAGATCCTAATCACGACCCCAGAACTGATCGGATGATTTGTGGGACCCCAGTGAAAACATGTACTGCAATGGAAGAATTTAAAACATAATTATATGCATTCAAGAAAATATCTGTCAGAGCTGTTTCAAACTTTAAATTAACTGTATATGGAGAGTGAAGGGGTCAAAGCAGCACTAGCACAGCTCTGTATGAAGTTTCACCTTCATGTAAAATGGGAGAGTGCAGAGGAGCGGGCAGACCTAGGGCCAAATCCTGCCAGGGCTGAATGGGAACCTGGCACCAGTGAGAATGGCTGTGTCAGACAGGACCAGCCCTTTGCAGGACAGAGAGCTTTAGGAGAAGGCTTTGGGAGTTGTTTAGCAGATCACAGGTTCAATGAATACATAATAATTGGTCTAGCAAATCTTGGATACTAATTATATACATTTATTTTTCATGCACAAGGTTCTTTTGAAATTTGCCAGTCTCTACAGAGGCTTTAACCACCATTTACGTATTTTTGTGATGGCACCATATAAATCTATAGTCTCTGGTATCCCTCCCAAACGCAGTGGGGTTTACCTGTAGCCAAAGGCACACATGCTGACATGACAAAGGTTAATTTCAAGGCTACAAAGTTACCAGAATAGAAAGTCAATAAAAACAAATATGTTCTCGAAGGAATTCAGACTGCTGAGGGAAATTTTAGCACCTGGAAAGCAATTCTTTATGTAGTCGATAAACTGAATATTAAAAATATAAAGTAGTCTCAGAGCATAAGGTTGGTCACAATAAGTGTGTTCAGGGCAAGTTCTACTAAGGGATCTTCAGGGAACACTTCTTAGCAGGGTGTTTCTGAAACTGAGCCAAACAATCCTCATTCCATATGAACATTGTACTCCTACCATGATGCCCTTAAGGATAACAGTCCCTCAACAGCATTAAGGAACTGGTTTACTTAATGTGAGTTGTTCTCCTTGGAACAAATCTAATGATCATGGCACAGCTCAGAATGGAATGTGATTTGGGATGAGTTAAAAATATTTTGCATTCCTGCTCTGTCTGGGTAGTAGATCCCCACACTAGCAGGTAGCAAAGCAGTTTTTAAGGTGTCTTGGTCTCTGCTTTAGTAAAAGGAAAAGCGTTATTGTCAGTCTTCCACATCATGTGAAAGGCAGACCTGGTGTTTTTTTCTCACAGCAAACTCTGTTTCCACAGGATTGGAACTTTAACCCCAATGTGAAGAGTTTGTCTTTTACCTGATCTTCCAGAGAAGATTCCTCTTGAGATTTTTCTCTGATTATTTCTTCTGGTTTTCCTTCTTTCTTTGTTGTTTAGCACCAATGAGAGAAAGGCAAAATGATAAACATCTGCCTAACATGAACTTGAACTGTAGCCAACTTCAATTCTCGTCAACATTGATTTTAGTGCTCTGATTATAACCCCAATCCACTGCTTTCTTTTGATCTTCTTTCTGAATATTTCTCTACCTTGATACTCTGATGATGAGACAGTATTTGTCTTAGGCACCAGCAAACACTTCATTTGGGCTTCTAGCATCAGGCATCCTGCTGATATACATTAAAGGTATCAAATGGCTCTGCTTCCCAATTGTCAGTTCATATTTTGGTGTTTATTTGCAGACTCTGGCAAATGTGTTTTTCAGCTATCAGTCACCCACATTTTGATATCAAAACACTGTTTGGACTGGGTGTTTATTACTTCCTGCTGTTCATTTACACAAAACAGATATTTTAATGGAAGTAAGTATGGTACACGATTAAAACCTAACTGCAGTTCTTAGCAAATGATACATGGATATGTGTGCTACACCAAGCTATCTAATCATGCCTGCATATGAATTTTTTTCTCCTGAAGATAGATTAATGGATCTTTAATCTATTTACTGCCAGTACACTCTCAAATTTTATTGCATCTTTTAATAAGCGGCTATTAAACTTATATCTGTGCACATGTTGACTATTTGGGTAGTTGATCCTTGAAAATGCCATAACTCTTGTTGTTACACAGTCATATCATTTTTCCTCTTCTTTCTAAGCATGGAAACACTGTAAATATCAAATTTGTATGCCTTATCTTTGATCTGTATTGTTGCTGTTTGATATTAAGCAGGAATTAGGAGATGTTCCAACTTATGTGAATCCTGCAGTATGACTGTACAATAAGAAACTTATTTCTAGTTCATTCAGTCCTAAAAACCAGTGTCTGCTAAGTTAAGCCAGAGAAATGTGATGTTCCAGTCCTTACCCCAGTACACTTAGCACAGAAATGAGCTACAGTCACTGTGGAGTGTCTTTGGAAAATGCTGACTTTTCTAGCAGTTGCATCTGTGTCATGTTAGTGTACACACACAAAAGGTTGTGGGTTTGGTTTTGGTGTTTTTGAAGTTCAGTGTTGTCTAAGACCTCGTTGAAAACAAAAATGTTAGGAAACTTCGAGAATTTCCAAAATTCTGGGTCCAAGTTTTGCAACACAGCAGCGTTTTGAATGCAAACTGCTCTGTCTTCTCCAAAAAATTTCCTGGGATTGGAGTAGTGGAGTTTTTGCAGAGATAGCAATCCTAGATGAGTATTTAGGACTGAGTTATTTTTTTTTACTTTACCTCCATAAAGAAAATTACCTCCGACATTTTTTTGTCCTCCCAATACCATCTGTAGGTCTGTTGGCGAAGTTCTTCACCAACTCACTTTTGCAGTTTGTTGTCAGTATTTAGGAGTCCCTAAGTGTCCAACTATTTGAGAGATGCAGAAGCAGAGGAGGAATAGGAATGGAAAGGAGCTGCTGAGCTGCTCTCAGAAACTGGCTCCATCCCAGAGGATGAAAACCGATGTGATGGTGCATTCATTGGAGTGTTCAGGGAAAGGTGAACCAGATTCTCCGTGCAGCTGGACAGAATCACTTGTAAGCTGCAGAGATTTTCCAGGCAGTGCTTTGGGAGGGTAACCTTCAGGAGGTTAATGCAGTGGGGTTTTTATGGGTTTTCTGCACTGGAGCAGACTTCTGTCATGGGAGTATCCCCAGTAGAGAAAACACAAGGCTCCAAAGCTTCCAGAGCTGCCTGCAATCAGCAGCAAGCGAGAGAAGCTGCAGGAGGCAGTGATGGTGGAGCAGTGAATTAGAAACTTCCCACACCTTGTACGGGAATTCTCTGCTCTTCTCACTACCTGCAGTTTGGGCAAACTGGTTATAATGTGAGAGTCTCCTGAACACATTCTAGAATAGTCTTCCTGGCCTTCTTACCATATCAGGAGAGTTTTCTTTATTTTCTGTTCATTTCAATGGTTCAAAAGTGAAAAAAAAATGTAAAAGAAAACATATTTAGTGAATATTTTATACCCACTGGTACCTGTGTTTAAAAGAATAAAGGTTAAGAGCCTCATAAATTCAAATAGTAACTCAGAAAACCAAGATGTTATCTACAACTTCAGTGCTTTTTTTCAGTTCTTCCTGCTTATATATTTTGCAGCTATTATAGATGTGGAATTGTAAGTTTATTTAAGAAATTGGCATATTTTATTTAAATTTTTCCTTAGTTTTTGATCTTTAAGTATGTTACTTGAAAATTTTTTCCAGGTGTACTATCATCTAGTATTGAGGCATCTGTTTATGTACCTCAAGCATGTTTTTAAGGGTTGTAAGAGCTCTGAATCTGAGCTTTTATCCTTCTTGTTCACAAAATTCACATGGCAAGCTGACTGTTCAATGAAAATGCATATATAATATTCATTGAAGGTTCTCCTGAAAAGAAATGCATAATTTTTTATGTCTGTGGTGAGAAATATTACTTCAAAAACAGTCTAAAGCCAAAGGGAATTCCAAACACACATGCTTTAAAAAGTAATTATTTTCTTTTTAATTCATTTTTAAAGTGATCACGCAGGATTTGAAAGTGAAAATGTAGCTCAGCTTAGCTGAACAGAGGGTAAGAAATGCCAGATTTATAAATGAGGCATGATTTAAAAACAAAACTGTAAAAAACTTAAATCAACAGAGACGTGCAGAGACCAAGTCTGCAGAATAGATTCAAACTAGTCAAAGATTTACAAATATGGGATCATCACCAGTATTGCTTGCAAGTTGTACAAGTAAAGAAAGTGAACTGGTTCTCTTTTGTCTTACCAAGTGACAGCATATGGGAACAGCTGAGAGTTTATATAGTGATTTTAACTGTGTCATGCTACAAATCTAAGAATCAATAGGGGAGACCACCTTCGTGGGCCAGTTTGTGTTTTCTTTCCATACATAACACCATGGGCTGGCCAAAATTGCAAAGCAATTATTTCACTTACAAGTATCAGGCCTTTCAAGGGTCATTGTTTAAATGCTGATGTGAAACTGCTCTGAGAGAGAGAACACAGGGTCCAGGAAGAGATACATTTACAGTGGTAACCTACCATTTGTGTGGGATCTATGGATCTATCATTCCATTTGGGACAGAGCAGAACGGTGCAAGAAATCTTTCAAGCCTGTGTTCCTTAAAAACAATACGAAGTTTTTAGGTTTGCACATGCAGCTCCTTTTATTGAACCATTTTGAGCAAGTGACTGGAAACCACATCCAGAATACCAGTTGAATAATCTCAGTTGTTTATCTCTAAATTTTGATCCTGTTCTGCAAGAGAAACTCAAATAGATCCCCTCCAAACTTGGAAACCTTTTCAAGTTTGAGGTTTTTACTTAAAACTTTAAAGCCTTTACAATGTGGAGGTTTAATTAAACCATTTATATTTGACATACAAGTAATTTTAATGCTGTACTATTTGAATTAAGCAATTTATAGTTCATGGGATTTACAGTTATTGCAATTATTAATGACATTTTTCAGTGCAGTACTTCAACATCTGCACAAGTGTAGGATTGTGTTGTGCCAAGCTCTGTACAAACACACAACAATAACCCAAACACACAACCTGAACGGACAATGCAGAGGAAAGAGGGACACAGAATGACCAGTATAACAGGCACCATAAACATTTTTTGTCAAATGTTATAGAGGCCTGGAAGGAAGAGGGTAGTTATATGGAGCTGGGTTGCTGGCTGGCTTCCAAAGAAAGGAAGAATATATGGAGAAGTTGAAATGAGAATCAAATGTAGGCAGAGAGCTCAATCTTTAAAAAAAAAAAAAAATCAAAACTCTTTTTTTCCTTCGCAACAGCCAAAATTACACAAATACATTCCTAATATTAGTGGCAAAGTACTTCTAAGGAGTGACTGCTTTGTCACAGTAATATATTTTGTTGTTTCTTCATTTTATTCATTACAATAGTGTCTGCAGAACCCAGCTAACAGTCTCCACAATATTTGGACTGTTTATAAACAAATTGAACCAAATTATTCTGTGTAGACAAGAGAAAAGAAGTAAGAAAATTCAGAACAGAAACTCAAAATTTAAAGTAGATACTTTTACTGTGTGAAGATGTTTTTCCACTACAATGAATTATTCAGTGAAGAAAATCCTTTGTACATAGGAGGAGAGCACCTGCATGTACCACTGAGAAGAAAGTTCATTTTGAGGCGCACAGTGAAGGTGTAAAAGAGAAATATTCTTGTGTGGAGTGTCAATAACAGGAAGGTGATTTATGCATAAGGAACTTCGATATTGAGCGACTGAATGATGCAAGTCTGTGGGTTACATTCATTTTTTAAATTGTGAAGTGATGTATGTTAGGGAAAATATACTCTTGGCCACATAAAATCACAGGTGAACTCTCACTTATCATTAAAAATGAGAAGCCAAAAAGCAAACCAAATGCTAGGAACTATTTGGGAAGGAAGACCATGAGACCTGTGTCATCGTTTTGCCTCTATGTATCCTCTGTGCTTCCACATCTGGAATATTTTATGTAACTCTGGCCCCTAATTCCCAATCCTTCCATTTAAAGAAAACTTATCCTATAACTGGAAAAGGTTCAGGGGACATTAACAACCATCAGAATTATGGAATGCCTAGAGAAAGGATTGTTAAGCTGGAAGAAGGATGGCTGAGGAGGTCCATAAACTCATGGAGACCTGGGCTAGATAAGCTGAAGAGAGTTGCACACAGTCTTTTCCAAGCCACCTTTGGAAGCCAGCAAGTAGCAGCTTCAAAAGAAATGGAAGGAAGTGGTTCTTCATAAAGTGCACGAGGAAGTTGTGGAAACTCCTCGCCTCAGTTAAAACCAGATGTTCAAAGTTTGGTTACACAGTTTGATCCAGCGTCGTCATCCTCGTGTTCTTATCAGCCAGCACTATTTTACACTCCTAGCTTTCTTTAGGGGTGCCTCCACTTCCTCTGCACTACTTCACTAGCTGCTGCTTCTGTAGTTGGAACAAACATTTCATCTCAATGAAGCCTGGAGGGAGTCATATTTAAATTTAAAAAGCTTTACTAATTGCAGATTCTGTGTGAATACTCACAACAGAATAGCAACCAGATCAAAACAATACGATCACAGACCTGTGAATTGTTAAGCAAAGAAAGCCAGGACACAAACAAACCTAAAATGAACTCTCAGCCATTGCTATCCATTCACTGCCACATTAAAAATCTTTTATCCTGTCAAATCTATGTCGCTCAGGAACCACAAAATACTTAACAGTAAAACGAGCAATCATCAGTCATACATGAAAAGGCAGATCCAAAATGTGTTAAAAATACCTCCAAACTATAAAGAAAAATACTTTAAAATAAAAGCCTGTTGAAAATCTTACTTACAGAAATATTATTACTGAAGTCAATAAAATTAACTTGCATGAGTAACCATGGTTTAAATGAGTAACCTGAATCTACAGTTAAAACAGAAGTGCTGAAAGTCAGACTCCTAAATTATTAGGATAATTTATAAACTGCCACATACTCTCCACTGTTCCAATTCCAATGTTTACTAAAAAACAGATCTCTTCCTTAGCTACCCCACATGTACTTTTGTCCTGATGTAGATGCTACTGGCCAGGTATAAACTCTCTTAAAAAGCAGACAGGGCACTGCTGCTGTGTGTTAGTTCTCCCCAGACTGAAGGAGTCGTGGTTAGTCTCACTCTAAAATGCAGAAGGCATTAGGGATGACATTCTTACCGCACTATGATCTGGGTAAGTCAAAAAATCATGAAAGATGCCTAAAATCCCAATAAATTAAAAACATGGAAATAAATGCCTGCAGCTGGTCCATCATCACCCTATGTCTTGTCTCTAAGACTATTTCAAAGCTGAGGAGGGAATTCTGTCTCCTCCACCCAGCCCTTGTCCCTCTCAAATGAGAATCCTACCTGCTCAGACTCTGAGAGCTTTCACCTTGAGAACATGATATTTTAGAAATGGGAAAACTCCTCCAGGGCATTATGCCTTCCATGACATCCTGGTCAAAAAAGAGAGTGCTGTAATTAGATAAATAGGCAGACAGACTAGACAAGAGACAACCTCAAAACATAAAGGGGGTGGAGCAGAAGATTATAAAGCATAGAATTTGACATGCTTGCTGTCTCTCAGTTTTTTCTGGCACATACAAATCACATTTTAGAGTGACAAATGGATGCACATTAAATTTAAGGACAGCAGAAGCAAGGTAAGAGTAATTTACTCAGCGTGTGATTTCCACATGTTCTGCATTTTGCTCTGTAGATGCCTCTGGAAAAAAAAAAAAAAAAAAAAGAAAATGGTTGCATGGAACCCAAATTTCAAAACTATCTTTTCATACTGTACTTATCTCAAGAAAGCACCTACTCGTCACTCATGGTACTAACAGTTACCTGTAGAATCAGTACTGAGGGCACAAGGTGGTTTCCCAAAACATTTGGGCAACTGGAAGCACCATGGAAGAATGCATTTGCATTGGTTTCTGTACTTCTGTAGAAAATAGACAGCATAAGAACGTCTTCTCACCGGGGTATGATTCATGTTGTGGATTAAGTCAAATTTTCTGTAGACAGATTTGGAGATTAATTCCAATTCTGATGCCCTCTAGTATGATTATTGCAGTTTTTAGGTAGCTTGTCATACAAGTCAATTACTTCAGGCTGTCTCTGTATCTAAAGCTGTTCCTTGGAGACACTGGAAAATGTTTCTTTTTTCCCCTTCCTGTCCTACAACAATTTTTTTTTAAAAAAAAATTTCTGTGTGAAAGCAATTCTAAAGTGGATGTCATTTTGACCTGGAGATCTGGTTGGGGAATTATAAGTTAAAGACTTTGGGGAGGAAAACACTGATTGTTGTAAAACCTGACTGCTAGCTTGTCATAGTGAGTATTGATGAAATTTTCTAATGGACAGCTTCATAGAACCCAAACTGAAATTTCTAATTCTACTGTTTCTAGGAGATCTGAAAATCTCTCAAATCTCTCTGCAGCACGTCGTGAAATACCAGAGATTGAGGCTGAAGATTCCTCCTCAATCAGTTAATGGAGGGGGACCTACCAGGGATGAACAAGAAACACGTTAAAATCCTTAAGTAGCACCTCAGTAGTTAAATAGCACTTAAAAGCAAAGTTTTAGATGTGAGAATGACAGAGCAAAATCTCTGATTTACCTTTTCCTCCTATGAGTGTCCTGTGCACAGTGGTGTCCTGGGGCTTGGTCATGTGATCCAAGGTCAAGGGGGAAACTCTTCTGCTTTTTGTCCCAAGGTAGATGAAAACTGGAAAGAGAAACTCACATGGCTTCATGGAGTGGGAAAATCACGGGGTGCTCTGGTCTACTGCTTTACCTTTGGAGTCCTAGAACCTGTTCGGAAAAGTTCTGAGAATGGGAACTTTTCTAAATTTTTTTTAAGTTTTAAAACACTAAGAAAAGTGATTCAGTTGAGGTAAGTCAGGAATGGCTCTAGCTCCTTTATAAAAAATGAAGGTTCTGTGTAAAGGTTAGCTACAAAGGAGAAAATAAATAATTCTTGGTGCAATTTCTGGCTAGTACACACATTATTCTCACTGATACTGCTTTGACAAGGTTTCTAGCAAATCTTTAGAAATTAACTTCACAATTCCTGAAGGAAATTTTGAAGTATATAAATGGTAATTTTAGTGCAAAACACATTCTGTGAACTGCTTTTATGCTGAAATCTGAGTGTTTTAAACCTTTTCCCATGCTGGGTAGTGAGAAAGATCTCTTTATATTAATTTGGACTTCATAGATGCCACATGATAGGAATACATTCCAAAAGCTAAGATACAAGATTACTCTTTAACCATAGAACAAACCAACAGGAATTTTAATCAAGACAATATCCAATAATGACTGAATGTTTTTGGAGGCGATCCAGAATACACATTTGGGAATTTTAATCTTGACTGCCTTTGAATTTTGTAAAAAATATTTTTAAAGTTTGGGGAATATGCCACTCCAGCTGATTCCAGAAACGAGCCATCTAAGGTATTAAAGTGTTTCATCTGTTCAGACATTGAATATTGCAAATCTGTTTCAGTAATTCATACCAGATATGTTTGCAATGAATGGGCCTAAGTGAAGAAACTTGTTTCCCTTAAAGTAGGAGATCAAGTCTGAAATGGAAGAAAATATAACTGAGCCAAACCTTTTTTTAAAATATTCTTCATATTTCAGAAAATATTAAGGCAGCTGATTTTCTTAACTTCTCATCAGCTAATTTTAGATTATTGAAACTGTGCTGTTTGCAGCACTGTGACAAACTGAAATTTCTTGTACTCTGCGTGTGTTTCCACATGTGGACAGATTCATCTGTGTGTCTGCATATTTATTGTGATCGAGGTGCTCAGAAAATTTCAATCACTGCTTTGCAGAAGGAACATGTTATCTTCAAAATATATGTGTTGGTATATCACGGCTTTAATGCTCCAACCCACATGTGTTGTGTTTGGGTTTTTTCCACCTGAAGCAGATTCCAACAGGCTGTGCTGAGTTCTCTAAAATGCTATTGCAGACTGCAAACTTGACAGTACTAAACTATACATATTATCATAAAATTATTGGCTTATCTGTCCCACAACTTCCATTTAGAGTAATTTTATATGCAGCCGATTTAAAACAATTTGAGAAAATGAATCCATCTAAATTGCTCATTTTAAGCTTGCACGAGGTCTCATTTCAAATATCAATATCAATGAGAAATGAGATTTTAGGCAGAAGGAGATTTAGGCTTCTTAGAATTAACAAGAACGGGCATTTTAGAGAGCTGCTAATCTTTCCTTTCTAGGAAGAACTGACTTTCAGCTTTTTTGGAGCCTGGTTATGATGGTAAGTAATATTTTAGTAGAAAAAAATGGCAAAAGCAGTCGTACTTTTGTTCCTTTTTTGTATTAATATAAATTCCCATTCCTTTGTTTTCTCCTTGTAGCCAATCGCACAACTCAATCTTCTCTGTGCAGTGAAAGTTTAAAAGCCTAATTCTGTAAGTCATAAAACAAACTAAGCACAGAAAGGAATTTACAGTATGTTAAAAGAATAGGAGAAGAGGCTAATAGAGTTGTATACATTTCAAGGATAGATATAATCAAGTGTGTACAATATAAAGCAGAAGGTTCATAATGATTGAAAAAGGAGAAGGAAAAAAAAAGCTATTTTGTAGTAGCTGCATGAACTCTGGCTGAACCTTGCTGTTTGGCAGCCTCCAGTAAGGACAGCCTAAGATGAGGCATTAGGGTTTGAATCTGAGAAGCTGACATCAAGCAGACAGCAAGACATGATATCTTATTTTCCTGAGCTATGCTGACACAAATTGAACTCCACTTATTATTTTCTTATGCCAGTAAAGTTGCATTTGGCATTTAAGCATTTTGCTTGCAGATGTTGGAGTGCCGGTTGTCTTAATTTAAATAATTTGCAGATTGTTTGGTAGTATTAAAAGATAGAAAGTTATTCTTCATATGAGTCCAATTTTATAAGCTTTGTTTTTTTTCTCTGACCTTGTGCAAGGTAAGAATTTGATATTAAATCCAAGTAGCCCAAGGGTACAAAGCCAGTATTCTGTGTTATTCAAAACTAGGAGTGGAGAAAACTTGCTTTGAGCTGTTTAACTGGTAGAAATAGGAAGAAAATATTAAAATTCTTCAATTCAAGCTAAAGAAAATGAGAGTGCTATTTCTTTGTCAGGCAATATAAATCATAACAATAATACAGATCTTATATGACATAGCAATTAGTTAATGCTTCTAGCATATTCCTCATTCTTTAAGGGAGTTATGTATCAACAATAACATCTACCCCTTTTCATAGAGCTAAAGAGATAGGTGCATGGGTGTCATTACTTCTGTGCATTTTGAACATTTTCAGTTTTGTCATACAGATGTTACAGTTTCCCTTAAAGGAAAAACAAGACGCCTGTGTCTCATGTGTTCTATTACCGTTATTTCTTTGTTCACATTCATAGGCAAAACATTCTAGGAGAATACTAGTGATTTTTTCGAGAAGAGAATAAGATGTCAGTTTACATTACAACCCCCCAGGGTAAATGGAGAGAATTCATAAAGGTTTAGAAAAAATGTAGTGCTTTATAATGAAATGTACTTCATGTAATTTATGACTACACAGTTAGAGCATAGTCTTTCTGTTCCATTTCTTCCCGTGCTGCCTACAAATACTTAACAATTGTCTAGGGGAAAAATATTTTATCACTTATTGAGAAGCAATGTAACTTATTTTCATCTCATTTTGCCAGAAGAGTTATCTTGGAGAAGTGCATGGCCACGGTATCAGATTGTGTTAACGATCTGTGGATGTGATGCTGGGCCTAAGGCACAGGAGATCAGGTGCAGCCCTGGTGAGAGATCCACCAGTGGTGTCAACAGGCCAAGGTGACACCAGGGTCCTCTTCACATCACTCTTTTTCCTACCTGGAAAACCAGAAGTAATAAAGTCAGTCTATGTCCACAAAAAGCCCTGAAATCACCACCTGAAAAACATTTGGGATTACTAACTGCAGGAAAATCTAAAAGTATTTGTGACAAGAGACAACTGGGCCTGCTCTGTCTTCAGTCCAAGTTAAATATCACATATGAACTGTCCATGCAAAATGATTTACCTAGATTGCAGTGAGTTACTTATGAAAAATGTGAAGACATATGTCAAATCATAATGTGTGTCTTAACTAAAGTGACATTTGAGTGTGATTTGATAGATTGCCCAGAAAGTCATTGAAAAAATTGCATTTCTGTTGGACTACCAGGGATTAATGAGAGCAATTAAGGATTACACAGACAATGCAGGAAAATTATTTATTTGCCTTTGTCTTCACCACAGATGATGTTTGTGACATATTTTCTCTTTTCTGGAAATAAAGATCAGGTACTGTCAGAGGCTGTAATAGCAACAGAGGACATGGAACAGAACAGAGGACAACTGGAACAGAAGGAAAGAATTAGAGAACCACCAGCTATTGAAATAGGAGAGTATATTTCCAGGACTTCCAGAGGAGCTTAAGAATGAAATGGTTGAACTGCTAAAAGCCCTAAAATTCAGGCTCATTAAAATCAACTACTGTATCTGATCACCAGTGAGTATCTTTAATAAGAGAGCTACAGATGATCCTGGGAATTGAACACCAATTTCTTTTCTTAATGTCAGGGGTATTGTGAAACAAAAATAAATAAATGGGAATCATAATAGAATAAAGACAGTATCTACTTGGCAAAGAAAAACACACCTCCTTACTCTAATAGAGTTTTTCAGGCACATTGTTCAAAAGGAGAGGAAAATCTAATTTAAAACACCTTTGATGATGCTCTGAAGAGATTATTGAGAAGTGGCCAAAGAAAAAGAGACAAAATAATTTCAAAGACGAAAACCTGGCAGCTCACCTACACAAAGGCTGTGAGCACTGCACAGTGGGTTACTTCAGAACTCCTTTTGTGGGTGCTCCTAATGAACAAGTTGAAAATGAGTTAAGTGATGTTTCACCAGTGCAGACCTGGATGGAGAAGGCAGGAGCTAAGCAATTTGTTCAATAAATTAATCAATGATTTCCAGAAATCTGGAGATGTCATAACAAGGAAAAATAATTTAATGTACTCTTGGTTTAGGTAGTTATGTAATAATTAAGACCTGCTATTTAAAGCACCAATATCAATTTAAATGTAGACTGCAAAACCAGAGATTTGTAGCATTTGGATATCTCCGAACTGGAATCAACACAAACTCACACATCATGGATTTTACTTTCCAGCAGGACTTGCTCCATGCTATTAATGGTCAAAAGGACCTACAGCTAAACTCAAAATAGAAACGTAGAAAACAACTGTGTTTTCTGCAGCAGAGATGAGCTGAGCTGAAAACCAGCACGCTAGACAGAGGCAGTTTATCTGGACAATATACAAGAAAAGTAAACTTGGAATGCAATATATTTCTTCCAGAAAACCAGAATGCACGGTCAGTGCAGGAATGCTGCTCTTCCATTTCTTCCTCTTGCTTTACTTCAGGTCATGCCAAAGTAAATTAAGTTGCAGATCTATTATTAAACTCAAGTCAAATTAGCTATGGGTTTTCCTAAATTTTATTCTGTCTTTTACTTTCTTTTTTTTTTTTTTAGCCTACATGTGCTGTACTTTGCAGTCAACTCTGGTCAAGCTTTCAAATATAGCATGGAGCTAATGAATTACTTCTGTATTCAGTCACTTAGACTTCATGAATCCGTCATCTCCTCCTGAAAACTGCTCTGGTCTGGATCTTTAACTAGTGTAAATTAGCACCGTGCCAAGAGAGAACTGAGGTGATACAATACTGTACAAAAGTCAAGGACCCAGCACTGTATTTCTGTGGTACTGTTACTACAGTGCCATTTACAAGTGTTACACATTGTAAGGATTATATAAGGTAGATAATCTACAAAAAGGAATTTAAAATTTTCTTCTTATTTATGAAAGTTTCCCCCTTTGTTGTCAAATCTATTGATCTAAGACAGTACCCTGTGAACAGTGTAGTTTGGGTAATAATAATTTATGTGATTTGTGCTTATACTTTCAGAAATAATAGGAAAAATATAAAAATTGAAATACTTTTTTTTTTGTTAGCATATTCTTTTCTAAAATTTTATTATCAACCTCCTTTCTACTTTTCCAGTAACAAGACTACCTCAAGCCACAGGTTTTTATTCCTTGGAAGCTTTTTCACCAGTTTGCAGCTCTCCAGGCAATGAATTTAGGCTGCATCTTTGCTGTACCCCTCAGGTGTAACAGACCAAGCACAAAACCATGGCAGTGCTAGGAGAGAGCCAGCCAACAAAAACAGAAATACAGCAGGAAGGAACCAAATAGAAAACCCTCGTGTACCCTGTCCTTGCCTTTAGGCAAAAATACTGCAAGCTGCTCTGGTACCTCAAGAGAGTGTGTATGAGATATCTCATGTAGGGCTGTACTCCAGCCCAGTCTCTGTTTGTTTAAATTTATAAATATCATTAAAAAATCAAAGATATTTAATTGCTGGGTACATCAGCTGGTTAGAGCATGATGTTAATAGCACCAGGGATGTGGGTTTGATGCCTGTATGGGCCAGTCACTTAAGAGCTGGACTTGATGATCCTTGTGGGTTCCTTCCAACTCAGAATATTCTGTGATTCTGTGATTATTCTTCAAATTATTCACCTACTTCATAAGAACCTGGGATTTGTACTTCTGGAGTTGCATGCTATGGTTTTGCTGGAAGCAAGGTTGAATTCCTGCCCTGTGAAAGTCCCCTCTTCCCTACCACATCCAGGCAGCTCTCTTTTTTCTTCCTTCCCCTCATCCTATGCCCAGACCGTGTTGCCCTCCCACTGCACATTTTGTCCATGTTACAGCTCGTATGTGATCCAAGACATAAAATAATCTCTGCCACCTTGCTGTACTATTCCTTGGAGCTCATCATCTCCAAAACCAATATTCCCAGAGAATTCCTTTTCCCTCCATGGCAGTCACCTGCTGCAACCCCAGCATTAACCCAAATGTCAGGCGCCTTCGTGGTAGGGGGGAAAGGGAGTGTGGGATAGAATAGGGGCAGACCTCTGCCAGAGAGGTGTGTGGTTTTTTCAAGGCTTAAGGAAACTGAATACTGGGATCACTTTTCTCCCAAGTTTCTTCATGCAGTTAATAAGCTGGAGGGGAATATTAATATCAGTAAAAGAGCATTGCTTCAGGGAGGGAACTGGAAATTTTAATAGCTATTGGTCCAAATTCTCTCTCACTGGACTCCATAGACATTACTACACTTAATCCAGAGAGGAATTTGGTCCACCGGGTTTAATTTAAGTATGTAATATGATGCAGTGTTGGGAAAAGAAAAACACATCTTTTTGGTGAATTAATTTTTGGGATGTCTCTGCTAAGTTCAGAGAGTTTGAAGCTCATTTTTGTTCACAGTAGTGTGACCACAGCTAGAATGTCATGCTGTGTTTCAGTTTCAACAATTACAGAAAAGGCAGAATGGAAACAGAGAATGGAAAGGAGGGACACAAGAAGATGATGAGAGAGCTGAGGATCCATCCTGTAAGGAGAGCCTCAGAGAATTTGGAGAATTGAACCTGTGCCTTTCACAGGAGAGGTGGCAAAGAGGGTACACATCCACACCATAAATATAAGTGCTTTGCTGACATTAAAGTGAAACAACAGCATAAAATTCATCAAGGCAAGGACTTAGAGGATAGATAAAACTCTTGGTAAAAACTATGAAGCAAAAAAAGCTTGATGGAAGTTGAGTTCCATAAACCTCGATTGCAATGAGAGTCTTTTGATACTCGAGCCAGAATTACATAAAGGTGAATCTGATGGACACTGCTCCTGTGTGTAGTACTTTCATGTGAAATTTAGCAGGTGTTTCTTTTTTTCCTGCTGGACTATATTCCATCAACCTTATCCAGTCAAATAATCTCCCTCAAATCAGTGGGACAACCTTTGTGAAAAGGCAGAATTATTTATTCTACTGGTGGCACAGACCTTTCCTGATATATAATGGCAAAGAAACAGAGGATTTATGGCTGTAATATCATCTGACTTCTGTATCCAAAATTTGAGACATGAAGGATAAAATATGCTTTCTCTGTTGGAGAAAAAAGGCAGAGGAATTACTTTCTTGGCATATACGTTAGAAATGGCAGCACTGGTGAGATTATATCTGTTATCTTCAAAATTGCTTTAAACCAGAAGCTTGGGTAACAAAGGACAGAAGTTACTTTCATATTAGCATATATGTCATGTTTAATCAATCAAAAGAGAACTGTAATTACTTTGCTCTCTTCTTAGCTAACTTTAAAGAAAGGAAGTCATGAACCTATAAAGTAAATGTCATCCTGTTTAGATAGTTATAGTTTTATAGGTAATTTGTTGCAGATTTTATGCAGATAATTTATAATTATTTCCTTTCATGCTCATCTTTTAGCCTGGAGTCCAGTTTTAACACAAACATAAGGACTGCAGATGCAGAGAAAGTATCAGTGAAACTACCTAATTTTTTTCCCCAGATTTGGTGCACACATTTACAAGTTCATCAGCCACTGTACAGCTACTGAACTTGCCTGTAGTTTGAGCTGCACATGCAATACCAAAGTGAAAAATCAAGTGGTGGTAATAATTAGTAGGCTTGGTTAGACAACCAATGACTTTCAGGAGGCATTTGCATGAGAAGAATTCATTTCTTCTCCCAGCCTGAGCCCTTGGTATCACTTTGTGCTGGGTACTTTGCAATAGGTGGTTTCCAGCACTTCATGTTGCTGCTGAGAAGGAAACAAATTGCAGAGTCAGTTGAGCAGGGAACTTTAAATTGTCAAATGTGCTGAACTGCACATGCAGCAGCAAGATGACTGTGTTTGAAAATAGTCTCAAATTGCCACAGCTGCTTGACTTTAGCATGTTTCCCACCACAAAATAGTCTGTATTTTCTGCTTCATGGATAAAACCCCTCTGTTGGAAAAACTCTGAAGTAGTCCTGGGAAGCAAAACAGAAAGTGTATTTTTGCAAGACAAGATTTGTTACAATTGCTTGCTGGCATCATAAGATAATTTAGTTTTCTTTTGCTCTTTAGAAACCTCTTATAGAGAGTTAAGCGGCAGAAAAACAGTATTCCTAAATATTTTAAAATGTTGAGCCAAAATGTGGATTTGATTTGTTATGAGTATTGGCAGTCTGACTGTTGACCGTTCTTTCTCTTCCAACCTACAATAAATTCTAGAAAAAATCTATTATTTCATCACTCACCAAACTGGAATGATTAAAATATGCACCAGGGAAAAGCTCCCCAGCCAGGAGAAACAGTGATTAGACTCTAAAGCATTGCATGTCCTTTGCGTTGCTGAGACCCCAAGCACAGCAATCCCATGGAAGGCTGGATAATGACATGGATGCTTCAGAGCTGGTTTTGTCTTTTAAGCTGCACAACACAAACCTATCAGCCTAATTGAGCCAAAGGTAGCATACAAGCAGTGGTGTAGCCAGCACTGTCCACCTGCCTGTGCCTGCTTGGCCTAAAGTACTAAATAGCCATTTACATCTGGGTTGATTAACAAAACCTTTGACACGAGTCCGGAGTGAGGCTTAAGCTTCTACTTCTGGATCCATAGGGAAAAATGCTTAACCAGCTTTAACCTCCCTGCAACAGCTCCCTTCAGGCTGTTATGAAACATGAATTCATCTGACCTCTTCAAGGTCTGTTTATATCTTCCTGTCTGGGAGATCCAGTCATTCCTTCCTTCAGCCTGCCGCAGACAAATGAATATCTCATGGTACTGTCATATAAAAAGCTACTTAAAATGTTTCAAAGCCAAAAGGGCTGCTAGTTTATACTCTTTGAAAAATCAACACAGTGTCTAAACAGCTCCATAATACACAAGGCTTCAACTGCTTGGATTTATTTCTTTCCAGCTCTGGGGTTTTTTTTAGTCTTTTTGACCAATATGTTATCTGAGTTCACGGTATATTTCATTTCTATAGTATTAAGGATTAACTTGTCCACCCAGAGGATGCTTCAGCTATATGTCCAATTCATTACATTATGGGACTGATTTGTCAAAAATATTAAGCACCCTAAAGTCCAAGAGCAGCACAGAGTACCTGAGAGTCCAACATACTTGTGCCAGAGGTCTGGTGGCCACACCCAGGAAACCAGCATTTGCAACACAGAAAAAGGTCATGGCATAAGCTGGATGGGAGAGGAGAAGGGTTGAATCTATGTTGCCTTATGAGGATAAAACAGGAGTAAAGGCAAATGGTGAGATAAAGAGAAAAGGCAGGAGCACTGGAGGGTAAGAGTGTGAATGTGCAGGGAGGTCCTTCCTTTCCCACCCTTGAGGTAAATCTATCATTCTAGTCCAGTTTAGGCTGAGTAACTGAAGAATGCTAATGAAAATAATTTGGGAATTGATGGGAGGGTGTAATGAATAATTCCACACCTTGCTAGGACAGGATTGTTAAATTATAAATAGTCCAAATCCCAAATTCTGGAGGTTTGGAAGAAAGAGTGAAGCTGAGTGAGATGGGAGCAGTTGTGGAGAAACCACAAGAAGGTGTGAGATAAAAACATGTTAGAAACAAGAAAGGATAAAGACTTGAGACGGAGCAAAGAAAGTGAAAGAAGGAAAAGAGAAGCTATCAAAAGAAAACAGAGAGACATGGAAAGAAGAAGAGTGAGAGCACTAGATGATGGTGAAGGAGGAGGTACAAGTAAAGCAATAAATGCCTGGTGGAGCCATCCCCTGGGGCCTCCTGACTGCTCACAGACTGCTCTGCCACCCCAACTGCAGGCAGTCTGTGTCTACAGAACTGTCTTAGCTTTTCATCCCCTTTCTATCAACGGTGCATCACCAGTGCTAAACAGCACGCAGCATCTTCAAAAAGCTAGAAAATTCAAGGCAAAACAAAGTTTGAGGGAAAAAAAAAGGAGTTAAAAAGAGCTAATTCAATCAATAGCAAAAATTACCAAATAACCAAGGATTCTGAAGTCATACAAATACTTAAGAGCCAAGCATGCAATGAAAGCCCATGCTGATTATTTATATATTCAATATAACCCCACATATATATTAACTCATGTACAGTGATATAATTTTCACCTTGAATCTTATTTATATATAGTCTCTTGTTAAAATCTAAGTTGTACAACCCTAAAACAAACCTGTTAACTCTAATTTGTGGATTATTATACAGCAGTAGTGCAGGTCCTCACACTAAATGAAGCATTATTTGAGCACAGAAAGTATTTCAAATATTTTTAATCTATTTTTTTTCTTTTTTCCTTTTTTTTTTATTTCAGGTTTTGCTATTTTGACTAGGATAACTTATTGAATTATTCCACCATTTTACCTCTTCCCCCCTATAAATCTATACATTTTTATATTTTCTATAATTTCTTTGGGGGCTGTTTCCTTTGTAACATATGAGAATATTTTAATTTGGTTTTCTCTCCATTCCAATCATTTGGGGTTAAATTTTCTCTAATAGCCTAATCCCAGTCCAAATAAGTTTAATGAGAAAACTCCAATGTGATAAAATGGAACCACATTTTCCCTCTTAAGCCTTCACAGCAGACTTTTCTGGCATAATTGTGTCGTTCAAGGGTAGAATGAGGTGTGATCCGTGGCTGGCACAAGCAAAAGCTTTCAATGTCGTTGCAGGTGAACTGGCAAAAATACCCTATTGCCGTTTCCATCCAACTTTGTCCAGCAAGCCTGAGAGAAGCTTTAGTACTAACAGTGGAGTTTTGTTGCCACAAGTTACTTTTCCAGTACAATGGAAGGATATTTCCATTCCAGAAAGACCTTCCAAGAGCGGTCCTGGGCTGAGTTACGTTTGTGTAAATTGAGCCTTATTCCGCCACAGTCACGCAGCGAAGGCCGCACTCACTCTTTGTGCCCGCCGGGGAGCTGCAAGGCTGGCTGGAGGGAAGGCTACTGCACTCCCTGTGCTCCCCGGGTGAAAAAAAGTCCCCTGCCCTCTGTCCAGGCCGCTGCAGCTCCCGCTCAAGGAGACGTGGTGTTCCCAAGCAGCCATACTCCTGAAGCCAGAGCCAAGGCGCTCCAGTGACAACCTCTTACAGGCACGCCCGTCTCACGTGCTTTCTGTTATGCCTCTTTTCTTTGATCTCCTCTGCCTGCAACAGAGAAGGAGATCAAAGAAAAGCTGAGCTCTGCCTCTTATCTCTGCACTCCTGCATCTTTTCTTTCCTTTTTTCTTTTTATTCCTGACAATTGCAGGGGAAGTGAGACACAGAGGGAGCTCCACTCTACCAAGCCCAGCCTCCTCTAACCCCAGTCCAGAGCTGCAAGGAGCCTCTTGCACTGTTGCCTGAATCAGTTGACCTCTAAAAACTGCTAAAGGCGACAAAAGCAAAGTTTCTTGGTTCAGCTTCACAGGAACAATATCTTGATTCCTATCAGAGATGCTAGGGTGCAAGAAAGCTTCAATAATGCTGTAGGCAGTTCCTTCTGAAGAGTCAGCTGTAGCCCTAAAAAGTCCCAGCAATTTAGTTAATGAGTGTGAAACTTGTATTTTTCTAGAATAATAAAAGAATTTCTGAGCTAATAGTATTACACTTGAAAATAAATAGAAAATACAGTCATGCTGAAGAGCAGCTGTTCTGTGACAGCTGGAGGAGACCTAACCAAAGCCAAATCAGTTCAGATTTATCAGTGTCAAGAGTGTTTTGCCCTTAACTCTTATGTTTTACACATCTTTTCATATGTCTTTTCTCATTAGCCACATGGAAGAGACATTATTATAACATTCCTACCTAGATGGTCTCAGTCTTTCCAATTGTCTATTACCCATAACTTCCGAGTGAAAGAAATTAATCTGGAACTTCAAAGACAAGCTTGCAGACCTTGTTTTCTGTTTTGTGGTTCTGTATGCTCCCAGAACTGCTCCTCTCTTCAGTATTCCCAGAGCATGTGTTGGAAACAAATCTGGTTGCCCTCACCTCCTGTATTTCAGGTCATAGCATGGAGCAGTCCTGAGGACATAAACTGGAATTCTGCTGGGAGGAGATAAACTGGAGGACTCCAATCACTAATTGCAATTACAGTCCAGGTGTGGTGGACATTCAGCTCACAGAAATGGTAAGAAACAAACCCTTACAGTCACCTGGTGTTCACTGAGAACCAAGTGTTGCTCTCTGCAGAGCTGCCCCTGTTGCACCACAATGCTCACAGCGATGGCTCAGAGCCCCAGCACACTTTGTCTGAGAGGCTCAGTTCCTCCTCAGTGGCAGAGCATCATTTCTGAATATGTCAGCTTCTTTCTGAATCAGCTGGACTCTGCATTTTAATATTAATGACTGATCTCACTTTGGGTTTTTCTAATGCTTCTGGGTTCATTAGGTCAAATTCAGGATCAAGAGCTGCATAAAAATATACTTTTTTTTAGGAATAAATTAACCGGCATATTAAAAAAAAATCAAACCACATTACTTTTTGTCAGTGAAGGATCCAAAACAAAACTTCACCACCTTTACAGCCACAGGAATAAGCTTTTAAAATATGACTACTTGTTGGAAGGCTGGTATGCACAAATTAACAGATTTTTTTTCTCTCCAGCGTACTGCTTTCATATTTTCAGTGGCAAATGAACTGAGACTTAAAATGAATGAGCTGTTTAAGAGTAACGTCTCCCCTTGCACCTGCATATGTTGATGGCTTATCAGTGGAGCTCTGTAGCCCGAGTTTCAGTAGCTCTGATTCTTGTACCATGATTATTTTCTTTAGTAATGCATTTGAAAAGCACTAGCAGCCTACTAAGGCTGCCACTCAGCATAGCAATTCCTGCTAAGCCTGAGACATCCTTGTTTATCTATTTCACTGTTCTGCAGAGCAAACAAGCATCATGTGTGATTCTACCAATCTTATTTATCTTGATTTATGTGATTATGCATATGGTGCTAATTCTTGCCTTCAGCTGTGTTTGTTCAAATTACACACCCTTCCCTTAAAAATGCTATTGTACTTCTGGAGATTGATCTCTTTAATTCCATGTTTACATCCATTTTCATGCTGTTCAGTTGACTTCCTTTTTATATTTCTAGAGCAGGAGCACTTGCTATAGAAGGCAGGCGGCGTATACACATGCCTTGAATCTATCTTGCTATCACTGTCTGTCTTTTAATACTCTTCCTGAATTTTTTAATCTGAAATATGAATAACAATTTAATGCCTTCTGGAGGGGCAGAAGGGCTTCCATAAAAAATATCACATTATATGAGTTGCATGGCAAAAGGATTTGTGATTTGAATTATTACTGAACCTCGCTGAGTATCCTTTCACAATCATTTGCATTTATAGTGCTATAGGAATAGGGTCTTTATGTAACAGCTATGGCATCAGAACCCTGCGGTTTCAGCTGTGGAAGTCAAAATGCTGGACTAGTTCAGCCTGAGCTCAATGAGGAGGGTTCCTCACAAACGTGGTGGTCCCCATCAGTCTATTTTTTTTATTTAAAGATAAAGTCTTGTTTCTTCTTGACACCTGCCAGCAGTTTGCTAACCAGGTATAAATGTTAACCCTCACTGGCTGAACCCTTCAGTTAGCTTTGCTTCTCTGTCTAAGCTTGTACACAGCCAGGATGGCTGCATGTGTTATGCTTGAGTTTCAGTCTCCCAGGTAATACAATATTTGTGGTCTAATTTCAAGAACAGCTGGGATGACGAGTCCTCTGCTTCTCTTCTAAATTCTCCGTGGTCCTGTGTGTTCACTCTGCACTTAATTCAGCTCCTGAGGGTTTCAGTGACAAAATTCTTGGAGCTGGTGAACGTAGACATCCACAATTGCCTCATTGTTTCCAGTGGAGGTAGGTTCTCAGATGATTGCCCTACGGAACAATTCCATGTTTACACCTCTTTTCACCCTCTCTAGCTCTAACCATGTTGACATCTTAGCACTTGCAGCTTATATTCTGGTAAATGAATTATTTTCCATTTCTTAGAAGACTTTTTCAGTGTCACTGCATTCTTTGAGATTTTCTGTTGGTGATCCAGGCCTTTTGTTCCTGTCCATACAGCCTGTGCTGGATTTACTGAAATGTGTGTCATGTAAGAAACCCAGCCCCATGTAGCACAAACATTCTTACATTCTCTGTTGTGAACCAGACCTCTGGCCAGTTACACCACTAATAAACTTACCAGGAAAGAACTCCCACTTCCTCACCTGGAAAGTGTTGGCATGTACCTTGATAATATTTGTAGAGCATTAGAAGGAAAATCAGGGTAGGGAACCAGGAGATTGTTAATGGTCATCTAAACCAGTAGTCATAATTTTTTTGGATAAAAAATTTTAAAATGAAAATTTTTGACTCAGCTTTTGTTTTTCCAGCATTTTTCTCACATTTCATTTATTTTGAATAAATACTTAGATAAACACCCTTTTTTTATTGCAAATGAGAAAAATCAGAAAATTTTCAGTAATTCCAACAATTAATAGCATTGCTTAAGAAAAGACTTCTTCATGCTCAGTGGAAACATCCCCAGAACATGTTAATTGTACATTTACAGTGACTTTTAGAGGACCTGCCCATTGCTGATCCTTGGGCCATTTAATATGGGCACCTTGGTACAGGCTGTACAAGCAGATGGTTTTTACTAAATTAGAATGCAAGGGAGGAGTCTAACAGTTTATCCTCAGTGAAACAGATAATTACTTTCATTTTAACATTTCTTGTGTTGTTTCATGGATCCATCTTGTTTTGTAGTGTTGCACAGTTGCAATAAGATGCATTTTGCTTGCAAAAATTGTTGGAGCTCACCTTACTCTTGGGGCTAAGGTAGGAGAGAGAAGATTTCATGTAGGTGTCTCCTGGACAGCTGGCAGCCTGATCCCCAGGAAAGCCATCAGCCAATTTAACACTCCCCCCACCCCACTTTTCATCAATAGAAAAGAAAGATGCAAGAGGCAAAATCTATCTTCCAACACTGCTCTTTTCTATGTTTTCCTCCATTTTTCCTTCTACTCTATCTCCAAAAAGCCTGTGTTCTAGGAGAGGTATCTCTTGTACTGATGTGCCAGAAAGAGGAAGTTGGTTTGTGGGGTTTGATGAAGGAGACAGAAGATTGCTTTAGCCTCTGTTCTTCTTGCACCAGACTTTTGGCAGGGCAAATCCCCCCCAGGGAAACAGTGAGAGGGTTCCATGTTGTGAGCGTTGTGTTTGCAGCTTTCCCCTCACGAGCAGCCCAGCTGAAGCCAGCGCAGGCAGAGCTCACAGGCGCGCGAGCGTTCACAGGACAGAGCAGGATGAAGACAGAAAGCAGACAAAGCAAAGGGGAGCAAGTTAGATGTACGAGCGCAGTGGTCAGGGTGATGATAGGCACACATGTTGTTAGTTCCTCTCCCCCTCCCTCCTGCCAACCACTAAAACAAGCAACATGTGATAGGAGGAGGAGAGGGGCGAAAATCCGAAACTGTACTTGAAAAAAACCCCACCCATCTGTAATAGATACATAATTCATAGGTCTTGTTTAGGCTTCATTTACGCTCTTGGAATTAATTTCTCTCTCTTGCAGAGCCTTATGGTCCACTCCGGCTCCTTTTCAGCACAGTGGAGGGAGGTGGCAATAATTGGAACTGCAGAGCACTGCAGTCTCCTCATTTAGGAAGGGAGAAATATTTCTTTTGGCAAGCAGAGGTGCGCCTGTGCTCCAAGGTCTTAGGTGTGCTTAGTGAGGATGGATAAGTAGTGATGACTACATTTGAATTTCATGAGATGGCTCAACTTTCCAATAGGTGTTTCTCAGACTTGAAGCAAAAGCAAATATGCTTTCAATTTCCAGTGAAAATTAATTCTGAAAAAGATCAGTTTTAGTCAATTTTCATTTCACAATTATGATTTAACAATTTTCTTTTGCTTCCTACATCATCTGTAAAACTTTCCAGAAGCATATTACTGGCATGCTACATCTGGTATAGTACCGTTACAATCTTCCTTTTTCAATGTCCTAGTTATTCCTAAAGGATATTTATATTCACTACCGATAAAAAACAACTTCATCTCCCTTCCTAGATCAAACTCTCTCATTTTGTAATAAGGCACCATAAGAACGCATATTGAGTTCACAAATAAGTGTAGTTTCTCTTTACGCTTAAAGAGTATAGTTTTAGTACTCAATTTTGTGGGGTGAGGGAACATTTAAATTTTAATAGCTTTATTCTGAAACAAGACTTCAAGCACAGATGTAAATAATTCAGCACTGGAAAGCCTATGACATGCTGCAGTAGTTCCTTGTGTGCCTAGAATCTGTATAGGTAGACATGAAAGCAGATATTAAGCTGCTCTACCCACAGCGGTGTCACCATGAGGCTGAGCGGTTGTAGGTGAGCCACGGAAATTCCCTGTCTGGTTGTCTGTAAAATGGGGATAAGCTATTCATTTCTCTGGAATGCTGTGATCCTCAAATAACGGATGATGTGAACATCTCTGTTGAAATACTGCATCATTAATTTTCCATTGCTCTTTTGCCAACGTTTGAAGACATTTAGATCTATGAAGGTTCAGACTTTAAAGCTACCAGCAGTACTGCAATAACTGTTTTCAATCTTTAAAAAAAAAAATCCCTTTCCTAACCTCTTTCTAAACATTTGCAACTTGAGCCTCAAATGCATTCTTACAGAAATAATTGATTATGTTGCCTGTGCTTTGCTTCTTGAAATAATGTCAGACCATATTCAATAATTAATTCAAACCCAAGAAGAGTTTTGTGTCCCCTCTGTATTTTGGAAGGAGGTTCTTGGATGTTGCTGCACTGTGACATGTTGGCCAGGAGCCTCGACTGCTCTGTAACTCACCCACACAATAACAGCTTTGATCCTCTTGAGAAAATAAAGCAGAAATCAGAACTGGTAGCCTTTGATAATCATTTTGTACAAAAGGGAGTATATGGTGAGCACAGTTCTTGAACTGCTGGGTTTCTGCATCCTTTGGTCCAGGTTTTAGGCATGCATTTCAACCTCAAATGACATTAAAAGCAATTTTTAGATGGTGGACTTCTTCTGGGCTTTTTCTAGACTTTTTCCTTCTATCAATAAAAAGTAAAATCCAGCTGATCGGAGGTTGCTCATAAAAATGAAAGCAGTTTTACACATATTTTTGAATGGACATGTTTATCTACTTTTTGTACAGATAGCACTCTAAGAAGCTCCAAGGTTTCCTATGAGCAAAGCTCTTCACACAGTCTAGCAGTGGGCAAACATTAATGAAACACATCATCCCAGGAATGTCCATATTATCGCTTTTGTTTTAAAAGCTGTCCACAGTAATGAGCTCAACATAACCTTTTGCCCCTCAGATTTCTACAGAGTGACCCACCTGGCAAAGAGTTAAGTCCAGACCATAACTGCACAGCACAGCCTCTAAGTGTCAGCATCTTTTCCTTGCAAACTGTGCATGTGTGTGTGTCTGAGCCCATGTTTTAAAGACTTTGCCTAATCACACCTCACTTATTTATAAGTAGAACATGTGGTTTAACTTTGCACCCACTTTTCTACTAGGAGACTAAATGTTAACACCCCGGGGCACCTGTCTTAGATTAGTGAATCGTTTACTACAAATGATGGAACCAAACTGATGGGATTATGTTTGGTTCAGAAGCACAAAATTGAGTCAAACAGGCTTTTGTATTTTATTTATTTATTTATTTCATAGTACAGAAGATGACACTAAAAACTGAGGGAAAATGTGCCTATAATGCTGTAGTTAAAAAACATCTGACAAGTTTTGCTGACATGTTTTCTGTGTGGAAGGACCTGAAAATCTCATGTCCACTTGACAAGAGCATTTTTGTCATTCCACAGTGGCAAAACAAGTGCAAAATGTGAAGTGGTCTGCACATATGGCCTTAGAGGGCACTGAGGTTTGGTGAGGGTCAACTTTTTTTGGATCTGGGTAAATTTCATGGTCCCAGCTGTCCAGATGATTTGCAGAGGACACCAATATACTGAAGCAACCTGCTGTGAATCTTCATCCAAGCAGGTTAATGCATGGCAGGCACCCTGTATGGTTCTCAACAACTTCACAAAAATAAAACAAACTTTCACCAGCACTAGCTACCTTGAGCTTTCCTCTGCTTGTCTTCTCATTGACTGGATATAAATTACATGAATGTCCTATGATCATCTAAAACTCTTTTCTTCTATAAATATCAATTAATACTCAGCAGTATTGTCAAGGAAAGAGTTCTATTTTTATGGATACTGTGTTTTTTAGATTCTGAATTAACAATCCAAGTACCTAGGTACAGCCATGATTGAATTTTTTTTTTTTTTTACAAATGTAATATTAAAGAGGCACCAGTAGATTTCTTTTTTAATGCTTTCAACCACTGCCCAAATACACACATATATGCCTGCACGCTTACACATGCATTCACACTAACACACACATGAACACACACATTATTACTTTACACTTAGACTGTTGACTCCCTTTTATCTCTATATGTGTCTAAGATATTATTTTCCCCTGTCTATCATCTCTGCTCATCAATGCCCCTCTGTCTGATTAGTGTTGTGAGCTGCTTTGGCTCATGTAGGGGAGGAAAAGTAGAATTAACAGAGATCAGTTGTTTGCTTTTCTGGATCCCTTCATATTGTCTGTTTCTCTGTCCACTGAACCTTTCTCCTTTTCCAGGGTATTTTTGTGGTGTCAAATACTGCAGCAGGACTTTGTCATTTCTTTGGAATGCACACTGCATGGTTGCTGTAATACTGTTGCTCTCATGTTTTCAAACCTCTATTTTAGATGTCTTTGCTGACACAAATTGGAGTAATTTAAGAGGCAACTTACAAGTAACTTATTTTTCTCTATTTTTTATGATCCCTTAATTGCTGATTTGCAGACATAAATGGAGCAGCACCATCAAACTTCTGCCCTTTTCAACCTTCTAGTCAGAAGGGACTCACAGTATTTCACTTCATGTTAAAAAATGGTATCATTGGCTTTCATATTCAATTATCCAAGTATTTTTCTGCCAAAGGAAAGCTCAGTGTTTGATTGCAGGCACACAGGAAAATAAGATACAAAGGACCAGCACAAAACTGGACATTTAGAACCCCAGGTCTGTACCCTATACAGTTTATTACAACGTGGTAATCCTGGGTGCATTCAAATATTCTGCCTGGTGTCTCGGCACAGAACACTGCAGAGCTCTTGGTGACAAGCTGGCAGATACTGTCCCACCAGTGCCTTCCTCCAGATAAGTGTGATTGCCAGAAGTTCCTGTCACCCACCTCTCACTGCCACTCCCCCACCTGCCCCACTCCATCACATCACAGCAAAACCTCTATGGCGGCAGCAATGAAATGGCATTTTATCCTAATTCCTCCTGCTGTTTCACTGCATCTCTCTGTGCTGTGGTGCCCCTCAGGAGAAGCTGGTGTGAAGCCATTCCTGGCACAGGCTCCAGCCTCTCTTGCACTGTTGAAAAATACTGCACAGAGCTCCTTAAGCAGTGCACCAGTCACGGTTTGTGTCTCTGGACATGAGCCTTCTCAAAAGCATATGACTGAAATGGTGCTTTATTGATTGCAACTCTTTGATAGGGGAAAAAAAAGTCAAAAATAGACTATGAATGCCAATAAATACAGTATGGGAATTGTGAGTTATTAGGGACATCAGGTTTCCAGCAGATGTTTTTATCCCGTAACAGAAGCTGATTTAACAAGTCTGCTTACAGCTGGCCTTGGAGCCCCATGGAGCTGAGTCAGCAAGCCAAGGTTTGTGCGGCTGAATCTTCTCTTGCCCTTCACTATCAGCCACACAAATAAGCTTTAATGATTTGAGAGAGCCTGAGTTCGTGCTCAGCACCTTAACAGAGAGTGTGCGGTGGTATCGTGCAGTCGCTGCTGAGGAGAGTGGTTGTGTTGGTAAATTTAAGATGCTGATTTCCTCCTTGTGGGGAAAGGCTCCTACTTCTCTGTGAAAACAATCCATGTGTTGAATATAGCCGGAGCTGCTTTTGCAACAAGATGCCTGCCCTGCAGCTGTGAAACCTGCAGGTGCATAAATCTCTACAATTTATGATAAAATCTGTGTCGTGAACATTTTCTTATCACAGCAGAGCAGGGAGAGAAGAAGGGTAGGCTGAGGAAAGGCTGCTGACAGATTTGAGCTGCTTGGGAACATGGGCCACTATTTAAAGAAGGCATCCAAGTCATGCTTTCCCTGGAGCTGGTAATAATTGTGCCTTTTGCTTCCATGGGAATAAGAGGAGGTCTTTGGCTGGCAAATGTTTGCATATAGCCCAAATCAAGTCATTAGTTGCCATGTGTCCAACCTGTATTTTAAGGCCCTCCAGCTGAAAAGTCCATTTGCATATTTATCCCAGCCAGGAACATGGTAATTAAATCTGTGGCGTTGTACACAACCCTGAGGAAAGTCTGCAATTCAATGGTTCAGAAAGACTCCTGCTGATTTCAATGGGGCTTGGAGCAGTCACACACTCAGAGGGTGTTTACTGGATCCCAGACAATCCCAGTATTTGCAGGAATGATGAAATTAAAACTTCAAATGATCAGTGCCTCTGCCCTGGGAAAATACCAGCTCCAACTCACAGACCAGAGAAAAAGCATTGGGAAAGGGGTGAGGTTTGCTCTTGGATGTGCTCTCCTGGCTGCACATGGTGCAAGTACACCCAGCCCTCGGCCTGTCCTGGCTCCCAGCAAAGCAGCTCATCCCTGCACACAGAGGGGTGGGAGAGCAGGGACATGGGCTTGGACCTGAACAATGCACAAGGCTGTCAGCACAGCAGGTTCGGGGAAATTATTGTGCCAAAGATAAACACAAAGGTTTTAGGCTGCCATTAACAGATGATCTTGCTGTAAACAAACAAACAGCTGTAGCAGCAGAGGATACTTGAAAGGTAGATAAGTCTTCCATGTGGAGGGAAAATGTCTATGGTAGGAAAAAGGCATTTAGCAGAAGTGAAAATCCTTAACTGTGTTTTATGGAGGGGGGCCAAAAACAGTTCCTGCATCTGGAGTTTTACTTTGCTAAAAGAGATGTAACAACCTTTTGTGTAATTCAGAAAAAAAAGAAAAACAATGTGAGCTGAAATTTTAACTGCACACATGACTGCGACTGAGATTTCTTTTTTCAAAGCTCTGAATAATATTTATTTATTTATTTGGATTTGGATTTGGATTTTCAGGGACAAATACTTATCTGCTGTAAATCTCCAAAGTCCCTTTGATGACAGTGGAGGTGTACACCACCCAAGGCTGTCCTCTTCCACAGCATACCTGTGAAACTTTCATCCTTCAGCAGTAGCCTAATGCATCATTTGTCTGGTTTGCACCTTCTATGCAGCTGATAATTGTTTAATTTACTCAAAACTGTGGCAAAACCCAAGAAATATTGCCAAATATGAGAGCCATCTTAAAAGTAAATTGAAAATATCAAACCTTTTGAAAGCTGGTTCTACCTTCAGCCAAGGTCCATTCACTGTAATTTACAGCACCTCTGTCTCGCTGGCCCTCAGATATCTTTGCCAGCATGGGTGGGCCATGCAGGAGAGAGGAGGTTTCATGTCATATTCCATTGCTGAATGAAAAGGGGAGGGAAAAAGAGGCCTTGCAAAAGAGAAGAAATATTTACCCAGAGGCAGCTAAGGATGCCTGAAAGAGACAAAGAGGTTGGTCCTGATTCAAATCCCATTGAGGCTGATGGAAAGATTTCAATGGGCCTTGGATCGAACCTCTGCAGTGAAATGAAATGGGGGAATAATGAATGGCTTTGGAGACAAATTGGGAAGTGTGGAGGAGATGGCATGTCTGTATAGAAAAAAGTGGTCTGGCAGGGAGAAGAGGGCCTGTGCAGTTGAGAACTCAGATAGGGGTTGGCAGCTCACAGCAAAGGAGCTTGGCAGTGACCTGAAAATACTGAGAGAGATATTTGTTTTCTTGGGGTTTGTAGTGTGTGGCAGCAAACAAGGCCCAGAAATGCAAAAGAGAGAAGAGTGCCTGGCTGGCTGACTAGAAAACAGAGCTGGTGATTCCAGCCAAGGAGACCCATCCCAGGGGATTTCCCTTCCCCTGTCCACTTCTTTCTGGTTTTAGCCAGGAGTTCATTTTTAGCCTTTGAATATCTTATCCTGAAAAAAATTGTATTCCAAGCAGGTTCTGATGTAGCAAACTGTGGACGTGGCCTAATAAATTCTTAACTGCTCAGCAAAACATCTAGGGCATTTTTTATATATATAAAAAAGAAAAATACATAATGATTCACCATGTAACTGTTAAATCCAGATTGTATTCTAGAGTTAAACCAAACCAGCCTCAGATCCTGCTTCCTCATCCCAGCAGAAAATCCTTTGCCTAAGGTTTCTGGGAAATGGGAACATATAGGAAAAAACCCACAACAAACAGAAGCATGAATTTAATTACCAATACTATGCTCCAACCTCAAAGGGGAAGAAGAAAGATAATTGCTTAGGGTCTCTGAGTGGAATCCTGTCCCCATGGCCAAGACAACAACCAGTCTAGCCAGCATCTCAATGACAGGAGAGCAACGTGCAGCGTGTTTTCTAGTGTCAGTGATTCTGCATAGAGTCATAACAGGTAAGTAAAATGGTAATTAAAAACTAAAGGAAGCGCTGGCCAGAGGTGAGAACAGGTGGCATGGGGAGGGGGCAGCAATTTGTTGAGTATAAAAAGGCAAGATAAAAATATACAGCAACAATAAAAGCAACATTCTCATGGGGAATTTTTGCAGGCAGGTGCAGACAGAGAAATAAGACTCTGAAATGGAAAGGTGAAGGGTTTTTTTCCCCAGCCTGCATAAAAGAGCCTGGACAATATGGCAGTCCAGGAAATGCTAACAGGTTGTTATGATAAAGCAAAACGTCCTGTGGGAAAACAGATTTGAAGTCACAAATGTGCTTGCAAGGGATGAGTGTGCGTTTTGAGAAGAAATGGCCACAACAAGGAGTGGGGGACACGGTGGTTTCTGGGGGATGAGAGCTGCTGGGGATTCCCAGTGTGCTGCCTGCCAGGAGCACGTGTGCTGCTCGTGGCTGTGCCAGGACAGTATCCAGCTGCTGGTGGTGGCAGCCGTGGGACCATCCTGCTTGCTGTCCATGCGATGGTGGTGAAGCTCAGGGTCATGAGAGGGGAGACAAAATCTTGCTGTGACTCATGGACCTCTCCAATGGTGGAGGTTTGCGGCAGCGTCTCTCAGAAGCTGAGGAGAAATGGGCTCGAGGGTGACTTTAGCTGCAAACAGAAAAATAATTTGGACAGAAAAATCTTTTAGTGAAAGCATGTGCTTGTTTGGTTTTGGTAAATGGACACACTGCATCGCTAAAATATTTTATTAGTGTTATAGATGGCTGTCTTAACAGAAATATGGCCTCCTTTTAGCTTGGAAAGCCATGGTTGATTTGGTCTTAAAATTACCTATCGGATTTATCTTTTCCCTGTTAAAAACACACACAGGAAGCACCTGAACTTGTTTAGAAAACATGAAGACTTGAAGTGCTAATATATCAGATGATATTTCTCTTTGGTTGGGGGAGGAGAGAATCCCTTCTCTTGAGGTTACAATTCCTTGTTGGCAACCTGCAAGTGATCTTCCCTTCATGCAGATAAAATGACAGAGAGAGATACATAAGGACTCTGCTCATGAGTGCTTGAAGTTATCCCTTCTTTGTTACATGTATTTGTTTTGGAGTTTTCACCTGGTTTCCTAAAAAATCTTGAACTCATTTTCTTACTTCATTCAGATAAAATTATAAACGGCTACTGAATGTTTCTCTGGCATAAAATGCATTCTAGCAGGAAAATAGCACTGTGTCATGCAATGTCAGCTCAGATCTTTTGAACCTGGTCACTGATTATTTCTATAACGATGTATGAATTATCATTCCTATGTTTACTTGTTGCTTCTAAATGTCTCTGCAAGTCGAGGGTTATAAGGTGCATTTTATAGACACATAAAGAGAAAATAGACTATTTTGCTATAATTCTATTAAAAATGCAAGCAATTAAGAGGCAGAAGTCTGTAGGAATCATTCCTTTCACAAGTCATTTCAGACTAGTTTTAAATTTTGATACACCAGGGGAGAAAAATATCTCCCTGTATGTTTGCAAAATACCTACTTCAGTGCAAACTGTATTTTGACAGAAGTCTTTGATCTCTATCAGAGTGCAAATGACTAAAAATTAAACATGAGGAAGAGCATGGGGAAAAGTATTCAGCACAAACTAGACAAGGGGGATCTTTTTCTTCTTCATTTGAAATGTCATTTAAATTCTCTTTCACAGACAGGTATTAGGAGACACCACATTGGTCCTGATCCTGCTTTTTCCCCCTCCTCCTCAGTCACCAGCAAGAGGAGATAGGTTGTGAAACTTGGGCTAAGAGATGTCAAGTGGGACTGAATTTTCTGGCTCTGGGTCATTCCCAAGCTGTGTGGGGATGTGACAGACCCTATGACCCCTGAATTGCAGGAGTCAACAGCCACAGAGGGCTCCAGCAGTTCATGAATGTACAAATGAAAGAGATTACAGACATTGCATGGAAAAGTCAGAAATTATCTTTTGATACCAGGAAATAAATTTGGTTTAATCCACAAAAGGTTCAGCACTTTGTGGCCTCTTCTGTCTGCCATAGCTCTACAACTGTCTTAGCTTATCTTGTGTAAATCCCATTTTTGACAGGTACCTATTGAAAATACTGGTTGGATATTTTAATAACCCATTCCTCCCTGCTCATGAGAAGGATCTGGTGAGAATAAAAACAGTGTTATATAGGTGAAAGGCAGCTGGTGAACTCTTTATTCCCTGCCAACATCAGCCTCTACCCAAAAGTTCGAAAACACGATATTGCCCTGATATCCTGATTTACATTTATGTCTCTCAGATATCTGGATATGTTTTCAACTTGGAACAGTGCACGTGATTCAAGTCTAGCCTGTTTGTATGTCCTGGCAGCTTGTAGTGTTAAACAACAATTTCAAACAGTTCAATTAACACTTTTCTTCATTTTCTGTTCTAACAAATATGGGCAAATGAGTCCCATGAATAACAGGAGTCTGTATTTATGCTGAGAGCTTTCAGCTTCTAAGCGTGCTCTATGGTCCTATAAAAATGTCACCATTTAACACATGCAAATTTAGTGAGATTCACAGATTTAATATTAAGCAGACCCTTAATTTTTTTACTGGGTATAGCTTCTAACCTCCTTTCCAGCTGGAGGTCTTGGAGATTATGCTTTTTTGTCTCCTACATGTGCAAGGCCACGAAGGGAAGGCAGAAAATCAACACATCCCCGTTAGCAGAGGCTGTGACTCTTGCAGGGGAGCAGAGTGCTGCAGCGATCCATTGCAGCTGACTCAGCAGATTGGCTGCTTTGGGTATCTCTGAATGTCCAAGCACAGGGGCATGGGGACACTCCCTTGCCTTTCTGTGATATAATTTACCACATCCCTTCAATGGCAAAGTACTGGCCACAGTATTTTTGAGAGTGCTGCAGAAAATTGAAATATCATTTGAAGAGGCACCTGAAACAACTTGTTGGGATTGCACGTCTCTTCATTGTTATAGATCTGTCTTTCCAGATTCCTCACTTTCAGTGACTTTGTTTCTCATGGAAGCAAAAAACAATACCAGTTTTTAGGTGTTAAATGCTGCCATTAGTCCCCGGCTCACAGCGAGAGCTTTACAGGAGGATTGGTTCAGTTCTTCCTCGAACTGCTGCAACATTTCCGACTGTGGAAGTCAGGGGGGCTGAAGGGAGAACACAGCCCTGGTCTCGGTAGGAAATAGCCGCGGTGGGGGCGGGTTGGTGTCCTACATTCTGGTGTTGCTGCTCTCAACTCCGCTGCAATGGTTAAACTTCCCGGTGCAGGAGAGCGCAGGTAACGCAAAGCACTGGGTGGAAAGGGAACTCTCTTGCTGATAACCATCTGGAGAGCACAGACTTCAGCTCACTCCGACTTATTTTTAGGCACCAAGCTTCATAGTCTTTAAGGGCAAAGAGAGGGGAGTAAAAATAGGCCAATTAGTGTAATTTCTAAAAAAAATTCCTTAAAGATCTTGAGCAATTGCAAAGGTGACTTTAAAATTTAAGAGGAATGAAAAACAAATGGGCTGGGTAGGAAATTTGGGGCCTCTAAGAAGATCACTTAGCCAATAAATTGCCTTTTTTTATTTGAGGATCTTTGAAGTATCCTCCCTGGAGGGACTATCTTAAAGCTAGCTTTGGTTAGTAGCGTTGGGTTGTTAATGGCTTCCGAATGTACCTTCCCTATTTTCTAATCTTACTGTAGCCTCTTACCTTCCTTACTTTTTTTGTTATTTTTTCACTCTGTGTTTGAAGACCAAACTTAAAACTGTGAAAAGTGGGAGTTTCGTGTAAACACAAGGTGATATGTGACATTATGTCAGGCTTGCCGTGATCTGTTCCCTGTTTGTCACACACATTAGTTTGTCCGCAGCGTTGTGAGTTTTAGGAAAAGGTTTCAGTCCTGCTTGGAAATCTCCGTGCCATCAAGCCATTGGACATCTGGTTTCAATTTACAATGTATCTGCCTGAGGGTACATAGCACCCCCAGAGTAAATAATAATAATAATGTTAATAATAATAACAATATCTATAATATAGTAATAATAGATGTAAATGAAGTACATGTTCTTGTGTTTCCAATGTGGGAGAAAACAAATTAGAAAATGAATTGCCTGGAGGTTTGCATTTACATTGCACGGATGGTTTACATTTTAAGCAACATGAAAACAGACTGCCTTCAAGGAAGACCATGAATATTTTGGGAAGATTTATTTAAACCAAAGATTTGAGGAAATGTTAAAACCAGATGAATTCTATACACAATAAAAGTGCTAGATCAAGGAATTTGGTTCAGCACCAACTGTGGGTCTAAGTATATGAGTATAACCTGTATTTCAAATCAGGGATGGGTAAATGTCTGTAACCCAAAAGCAAAGCAAAGTGTTTTCTGAAGCTAAGTGCAGATATTCACCAATGAAGGTTAAAAGTAGATGGCTCAATGGAATTGCATGTGTGCGGGAATTTTTAGACTCTAGTATTCCCACTTTAGTCTGCCTTGGAGAAAGCAAAATCTTTCACAGAAAAATATCAATTTGACTAAAGCTTTCAAAGAAAGTGAGAAAGACAAATTAGTGATGGCACCAGTGATCATTAACTTGCTCATATTTTGTCATAATAATCTTTACTTTTATTTCAAAAAAAGAGAAGCAGCTCTAAGACAGACTCCACAAGTCTGTTGACTGCATCTTTCACCCAGCTGTCAGGAGTTCAGGTTCAAGGTGCTCCTGGAAAGCAGACACAATCACAACTTGAACCTCTGGGTCTCATCTCCTGGGCCCTGACTATACAGCCATGAAATATTCATTCAGATGTATTTTTTTCTTCTTTCTCTTGTTTTTCAAAGAGAACTTCAGGGTGTCTCAAGGTCTTCATGCAGACCTTGATGCAGAAAAAATTCTACATCACAGATAAAATTCCCATTTCACAGCAAGACCAAGAGCAACAGCAACAGCAGAAACTGCAATAGAAACAATTCCAATGCTGCAGGTGACTGGAAGTCACTGGAAGGAGAACAACAGAGAATTTGGTGAAGAACAAACGCCTTTGGGTGTCCTGTCTGAGGGTGGTTGGGCGGTGCCTTAGAAGATGGTCAGGGAAAGGAGTAGCTGGGTGACAGGAGGTGCTGCTGCTCAGAACAACCCCTCTGCTGTGGGACATGAGCTGGTACATGGAATGAGACCTCAATTAGCACGGTGATCGTGGTATCAGTAACCACGATTTGGCTTTTGTGCAATTTACACCTACATATATGTGCATGTGAAAGGGAAGAAAAAAACCCATTGTTTATTTCCATAGAAGTATACTAAAGGGAAAATTCAGGGAAGGAAATCAACACAGAATATGTTTAAAGAAATACCGACAGAACCATGGATAGTGTTCACATTTCACTGCCAAATATAATTACAGAGCAGGAAAGCTACCAGGGAAGAAACAGTCAAAATCCAAGTTGCAAACATCTATTTAAGCAACAGAAAATGTAATTTGAAAATTAAACTATTTCCCAGCTGAAGCAAAGAAGGAAAAGTTTCTGGAAGGTGGGAATATATGGTGCCATGTCTGAGAACTGCAAGAAATAGGAAAAATAAGTAACCAGATGCTGAAATTAATTATTTGAGTGCCTCAGAACAAAAAAGGAGCACTTTCAAAAATGAAAACATGAATAAACATAGAAGAGGAATGGAAACCAGAATAGCATTTAGCATTATTTCCAACAAATTGAAAGATTAATGCCTATATTACCCTGTACCTTGCACATGTCATCAAGTTTAGACAGCATCAGAGACAAAAGACCTGAAAACAGAAGGCATGAACAGCAGTAAGAATAAAAAATAGTCCTGATCCAGTCAAATATTTAATTGGTTTTAGGGAAATTTAGATCAAACATTAATTCTCCTGAAAATGAAACATGAAATAGGTGTGCTCTAAGTGGATATAGTATCTGGCCAGGTAGTTAGTTATAATGGCCAATTAAAACATGCAAAAAAAGCTATGGAGATAATGGTGGACACCCTGAACTACTTTATCTTCAAGAAAAGCATAGGAGGAAATAGACGCAAATAAGTGTGTTGTATTCCCCCTTACAAAGACTTAAACAAGAGGAGACCTGGGAAAATCAGTGCATATCTGTGATACAGACTTTTAAAAGTCATGACAAGACCCAACTAGAGACACCTCTAAGTCTGGATTACAGTTTTGTGTGTGAGTGGGAACTGTGGAGGAGACAGGACCATGGAGGAGGTTTAAAGGTCCCAGTCTCACCAAGGCTCAGTTCTGGAGTAGAACCATAACTGTGGTAAGGGGTTGGAGGTATGCTTATGCTGAAAACTGAAATTAGGCAGCCAGCCCTGGCAGAGGTGTATGAGTGGCTCTGGGTAGATCTCACAAAAATGAGGAAATCAGACAGTATTACGTTAGATGAGATTCCACTTGTTTACAAAATAATTTACTTTAGAAGGTACAAATTAAACTGCGTATTCACTCCTCTGGGATCTGAATTTGCTGTGAACTTGTTGGAAAATGATTTAGGCATCACTATGGACAGCTCAGTCAAGACATCTGCTCAAATTCAATATGTAGCAGCAGTCAAAATTGTAAATTAGATGTTAGGCTGCATTAAGGACTGAATGGCTGTAATACAGGAAATATGGTACCATTTATAAATCTGTGAAACAGACCTGGAGCCTGAGAGCTTTCGGTTTGTTCTCTTGATCTCGAACAAAGAAAAAGAAAGAAAGAAAAACCAGAAGTCTGAGGTGGCAACAAGGGATCGTAAGAGTTACAATGAGGAAACATTTAACATTGGAGTCCTTGGGAAAGAGGATCTAATTTCTAAAGAGGTAAAAATAAGCATGCAGGTAAAGGTAGAAACATATGCTGTGGTGGAGGCTGAAATGGAAATCAGATATTCTTACATTGCTCTTTTGTACAGAACCAATTCTGTGGTATTTGAAACAAGCACAGGCTTTTATAATTCTGCTTGGTCTCGGAGATCTGCTAGAGCTGCTGACATGAGGTCTGCAGTTTCAAATGCTTTTGGTCATTCAGTGTTTGCAGCAGGAGGTAATGTTTCAGGAAAACTTCGATTCTTCTCACTTTTAACACTTTTCACGTTTCTAGGGACATTTGCAAAAGGCTCATTTGTATAAGTTCAAAAACTCCCTTTAATTAAAAAGCCGTCTTTGTGAATGCAAATGAATACATCAAAAACTCTCAGAAGTCCACACAACTAATAATTAATCTAGATTTCAAGGACTCTCTAACACTATTACATCATGAATACCTCCCTTATTCAAGAATGGGCATCCTTCTAGCAATTAAAAGAAAAATTTAGAAGATAATTAGACACAATTCTCATCACAATATTTTACACAGGTATATGATTTTGAAATTAGGTCAAGGGAGGGAGGGAAAATGGTGATTCATTACAGAGACTCCAAGATGCAGAATTACCCCATCATAACTTCTAAGTAATCTGTTTTTCTAAGTTGTCAGTGTAACAAATGACCATTGTTAATAAATTAGGAAGCTGGAAAATACCTTACAGTGTGTGAATAAACTGAGTGCAGCCTGACATCTGTCTTTATCAAAATAATTGCCAATAAATTTGTTGAAAAGTTTATATATTACAAAATCTGCAGACTATATACTGCTTATATACCGCAGTGATGGGCCATACAGGAAAAAGATGATTACTCCTTTAATGTTGCACTTGCACAACAGCAGTGAGAGAATAAACGTGGGATGCCAAAGCAATTATGCCAAAATACATCAGCCCTTGCACTCCCTGAAATAACAGGGGAAGGGATGGATATGATTTATTTTAATGGACCAGCAGAGATAATAAAGAATTGCTTTATGTCTTTCTTCACAGATTGAGATCTTTATGATAAGGTTTTTATGAAATGGAATATATAACCCAAATAAAGTGAAACCAGGTTTAATTTAATTTTTAAATTGCCTGTCAATAGCACATTCACAAGTTTGGGATGTTTTCCTTCAGTGTGGGTGACGTTCACACAGCCTTTTTTTTATGAGTGTTAGTAGCTACTGTATGGAATGGTTCTCTGCGCAATCAAAAGTTGTTTTCTATAACTGACAGTATGGTCTGGTGAAAGATCACAGAATCACAGAATCACAGAATGAACTAGGTTGGAAAAGACCTTTGAGGTCATCAGTTCCAACCTATGACCTAACACCTCCTCATCAACTAAAGCACAGCACTGAGTGCCACACTCAGTTTTTTTTAAACACTTCCAGGGACAGTGACTCCACCACCTCCCTGGGCAGACGATTCCAGAGCCCAACAGCTCAGGCAGGGCTCAGGAGTACTGATATCCCAATTCTGACACTGGTTTTGTTACTGATTTGCTGTTTGACCTTAGACGTAGCACGTGAGATGCTATTAAATAGGTGTAAGTAGTACTAACAAAGAGTTTGTCACAGCTTTGATTAATGTCTATGAAGAGCCTGAAAACAATCTCATGAAGCCTGGAAGGCTTTCTAGATATCCAAAGTATTATTGTTTAAATAGTCTGAATCTTTAACAGCATTTCAAGCAGAGGACACATAGATAACAAAATTTCATTTATGTTTTAATACTCAGAAATTTCAAATAAAAAGTTTCTAAGATGAATATTTTTATAAGCGTACAATCTAATGTGTTCATAAACATATATTTACTGCATTTTTCCATTTTATCTGTAAACGGTGCATCAAAATTTTAGGGAAAAAGTAATTTCCTGTTCTGTATATTCCTCTGTATGGTTGTGCTGCTAAGCATTCAAGAGATTTCAGCAGAAACTTGATAGGGTGCTTTTTGTGTGAGCAGCTCAAAGATCAGTAGGGCAACCTAGTATGCGACAGGATGAATATTAAATCTGTTAGTGTCGAGTGTCTCATTTCCCAGCACTGAACTGAAACTGTTTCTGATACTTTTCTGAAAAATCTTTTAAAATCTTTGTTGAGATCTGGTCTAGATGGCAGTTGAGGTCAGTGAGGGGATTCCCAAGTGACTTATCAGAGCTGAGTCTTTGGTAGTGGCAGAAGCCTCATCCCTGGAAATATTAAAGGCTGGGTTGGACAGTGCTCTGAACAACCTGTTGGAATTAGTGTTGTCTCTGCTCATAGCAGGAGACTCGGACTAAACGACCTTTAAAGGTCTCTACCAACCCAAACTATTCCATGGTTCTGTTTCCAAACACTTGATGAAGACAGGCTAATTAGTATTCTGAAACACTTGCAACCAGAGCCATTTCTTTCTTTGAAGAACAAGTGCTATTCCTCTAAAAATAGTTTTTAGAGTAGGAATTCTTGTACTGTTCTAGGAATCCTTCATTCCTTCATCTCTGCCTTCTCTGGCATGCCCTCTAATAGATCCCCATCAAGTCAGAGACAAAATGTTCAACCAATCTCTGTTCCTTAGCTTTTGCTTCAAAATCAAACATGCACGATTTCTGTTGGCTGCTTTTTTTGTCTATTTTTGTTTTGAGAGGTTCTGTACTGAAGACCATTAACATTGAGGAGAATAACTTCAGAGAAAACACTGGGTGTCACATGGAGCAGGTGCCATTGCTCAGAACCCAGCAGGCATCCAAGCTGTCAGTCTGTACGAGCAAAGAAACTGAAAAACTGAAAAAAAAATCAGAAAGGTTTCTGGGTTGTCCACTACTTGAAATGATTCATATAAGTAGTAGCAAAGCTCTTTTATGGAACCAAACAGCTGAAACGACAGCAATCTCCATCCCAAATACAATCAGGTTTTGAGACCTGAAGGAAAAGCAAGCATTGGAGGGGATTTCACTGACTGTTCATGAGTATTTTCATGTCTGTTTGAGATGAATGAAGTACCAGAGCAATGGCAGAAGAGGAAAACAGCAAACTCAGAAGGATGTTAGAGTCCAGAGGAGAAGCCAACAGAGCGAGTGTTCAGGACCAATGCTGGCTCAATGAGGTGATGAAGAAGTTGGTGTTGGCTGGACAAAATGTTATTGAGGCCCGAGGTGTAACAGCTGCCCTTCATTCCAGAGAGCCGTAAAGAAGCACTTAGAGTCACTTATGAAACTATAGCAGTCTCCAAATCAAAGCCAAGAAACATGTCATCACCCAAAAAGCACAGCAAGTGCCTGGCCATTGAGGAATATTTGGTAGAGTAAGGAGAGGGAAGCAGAGGACATACAGACATGGGGCAGACGTTCCGAAAGAGAGAGTGAGATTATTTGCCAGAGTTCAAGATGTGGTCTGAAGGCATGGGGAAAGGAGAGATCTCCTAGTATTTAATTTTTCGTGTGTTTAAGAAAATTAGATTTTATCAACCTTCATAATTATGCAAATTTGGATGGAATATGCTCCCACTGCATTCCGCTTTTCCTCCTCTCTAGAAAAATTTTTTTTTTTTTTAACCCAGCTGCTTGAATCCAAACGAGCAACCATGTGCATTATTCAGGGAAAACTGTCTGCATGCTCATCTTTTCTCTGCTCTTGAACAAGGCACCCTATGAGACTGAATACAGAGAATGCAGAAATATGAATCAACATGATACCCCACTCTGGTATATTATAGAAGAACTGCAGAGACCCACAGTAAACTCAGAGTCTCACAAATAGTTATTTCACCTCTTCAGAGTTTTCTCTCTCCTTGAAAATCATGAACCTGAGCAATCTGTAGAAAGTTTTCAGTGAAGTCAGTTGCTCATTTTCAGCAGGAAGCAGTATGGTCCAAATGGAAACAAGAAAGTCCATAACTAGGGGCTCCCCAAGAGGGTTTCTTCCTGCAGGTACAGAGACAGAGGAAAAGCCTGTAGAAGACATTGCTGTAATGAAAATCTCATCTCCCTGTTGCTCCTCTGTGCTCCACTCCAGCATCTCAACCTGTGGCATAAAAGATTTCATGATCAAAAACTTTAGATATCACTCTTTATTTTCTCCTAGGAGTCTGAATGAGTTTGCTGGGAAACTTCGAATGGAGTTCTGTGGGATTTAGATCAGGTACTCAGGGAGAGGTCTGAGGAAAAGATCTTGATGGTTTCAGTGTAGAAGTATGAGGGTGGTAGTTGGAACAGCCAGGAAATGAAATGGGGTAATGATGCACCTAATAACTTACTGAAAATTCTGCAACAGGGAATAGAGCCAAAATCTCAGTAGAGATGTGAGTCTTTATTTCAAAACAGAACAAGAAGTCTCTTGGCAAACTTCCCAAAAGCAAGGTGTGCAGCTGAAAGAATTATTTCCAAACAATTCCATTCCAGAAGTACAGATTGAACGGAGATTACCACAGCTACCCCCAGGGCATGACTAACCAGGACTAGTGAGGTAGATCAAGCTGGTGAACTCTCTAAAGACTGATGTTTCAATAACGTATTGTGTGATAAGGGCCAGATCCTCAGCTGGTGTTGGCAAGGGCAGCTCTGAGGACATCCGTGGAGTTGTATCATTTTATGCCAGGGGAGAACCTGGCCCGTGCAATGCACGCAGAGATGATTCATGGTTTAATACCAGGTAACACAAGGCTCTGTCAGAAAGACTTTAAACTAATAAACTGTGATAATCTAATCTTGTTATCTCAAATACAAACCACTTCATCAAGCTCAGATTAAGTCAGTATGGGCTACATCTTCCCAGTCCTTTAGGAGGAAAAATGCAGTAATTTACCATCTGGTTATAATGTGAGGGTCACACGGAAAGAACAAAAGTCTCTCAATACATATAATGTTTTGTATTCTAGAAGTTTGGGATAATGACCCTACTGTCAAGAACTATTTGTAGGAAAGTTATAATGAGGGGATATGAAGAAATAGTCATTATTCCTCTGCTCAGAAAGCTTACAGGGTTTGCAAAATAGGGTAGAAGTTTTGCCGAAATACTGCTATTGTTCAGGCTCTGATACACTGACATTCCTAATATTGCTTCATTCACTTTTTCATTTTACATCTATTTGTACAAGCTTGCAAGTCAATGCCACAAGTCAGTCTGTGCTTATTTGGGTGAAACCAAAATCCCGGGATGCTTGTCCTCTTCCTTTTGTGCAATCCTGTATTGCACAAGAATCCCTGTCCTCCCTACTTCAGTAACAAAAATTTGGAATGCCTTTCCCAACTTATTAATTTCCTCAGACTATTATTTCTCAGATATTTCTCAGATAGTGGAAGGTTATCTTTCTTTATTGTGAGAGTAATTTTTTTGGAAGTCAATCCTAACTCAGTTGTTGGTGGAAAGATTTCTGTTTTGAAGACAATTCAAACAGAATACTAAATGCAGTATTTCAAATTCTTTCTGATAAACCCTTAAACAAGCAAGATAATAGGCATAAAATTGATAAAAGATATCTGGGAAAGGGAGTAAAATAAGATATTCTTCAGATGGGTAACAGCAGGTAAAGGGATAGCAAGCATATGTAGGTTTTGCTTAGACATTAGAAAAAAAAATTTAATATTTAACTAAGATTAACATAATTTTAAAATCACTGCTCTGTTATTTTGGACTTATCTATAACCAAGCCTGTAAAAATTCAAGGTAACTGCATATGACAATGGCTGTTGATGAGACTTTTAGGCAGATGCCATATTCCACTGAAGCTAATGAGTGCCCTTTGCTTGATCTCATTTGGCTTTGGAATGCTCCACTTGCCTTTTAATCAAAATCTTCCAGTCATAATTGAGCTGTCTTGGTATTGGAAGTATTAAAGGTGTGCCAAGACACTCTCTTACTAATCCAGGAAGGGACAGTCTTTCCTGAATCCCAGAGACACTTAATGGTTTATGGGACATGGCTTTACTCTAGGTGTCATCTTTTAAATAGCAAGTAAAATTAAGGTCTGGCCATTTGTGATTATAAAAGATCATTAATTTCATTAAGAATTGAGGTGCTCAATTCCCTTGCATCTAATTGAATTGTGCTTAAGTTACATTTCTTTGTTTTTCTATTATTTCCTGCAAAAGAGTGAGTTGTTCTGATATTTAACCTGGAGTTCAAATGATGAGACATAATATCTGTAAAATGGACAGCCTTAAACCCACATACACATCCTTGACAGCGCTTAATTTATAAGTGTTTCTTTGATATCCCTTTTTCGTTCCTTGTGATCACACTGGCTTAATAATGTATCCAAGATATAGGATATATTATGTACATGCACATACATACCTATATAACATAAAATTCATCATATGTTCATCATTCATTAAGAATTAGACAAGATAACCAGTGTGGGAACAGTCTTTGCTCCTCACATGGAAAGATGCATCCGTTTTTGTTCTTTGAAACAACCAGATAATGAACATCTGAACTGAAACAAATAGGTCCTAAGTTAAGGGACACCAAGCTCCCAAAAAATTTCTCAGCAAGTTTTCATGAATATCTAAGTAAGGAATTAAATTGTTCATAAATAACTGATAATTGTAAATAATTATTTTTAATATAATACTTCAGCTTCTTCAATAATAATGAAAAAATATTTTTTAGGCACATGAGAAAACTGTTGTGAAATACTTTTTTTTTCAATAACAGACTACTGCATCTAGGAAGAAGCACTTATTCAAATTTGTTCCATTTTTGAACTTGTAACCCTTGTGGCAATGAATGAAGGGATACAGAATGGACTGATGCAGCAGCCCCAGCTCCTGTGAGCCAAGGGGACCCCTTGCATAAGTGAGGACTGCTCCTTCAGGCCCTCAGAGCCTCAGTTTAGTAACCTGAGGACAACGTCGTTTTTATTGTATCCAGGGAAGTGTAGAGTATGTGCAGGCGTGCTCCTACAGGGTGAAAAAAAAAGCAGTAAAAAGTTCTGACAAGGTAAAATCAGAGATAAAATTGGGAGTTCTCTTCTGATTTGTGCAGTTGTTAGATATCTTCATTTTATCATGGAATATGCAAGCATACACTGTTTTTAATTGCAGATTAACTGACTGCACTGTCTTTGATTTTCACTTTTAAAAACTGGAAGACAAGTACATATTATAATCCACAGAATTAGCAAAAATATTTAGACTTTAGATTGAATTCTGGATTGTTATGTGTTGAGATAATTTTTTGCTGTGGTTACCAAGAACTCTTCTGCATTTAAAGTGATTAAATCACTCACAATCAATTTGTTATCCAAATTTTGAACTCCTTTCTCAATACAGACTTTAAGGAGTCAAGATGAGTTGGGATTTAATGATAACTGAATAAAGGCAGGGCACACAGAATTCATCATAGGATTTGTTCTTGTTTGAGGAAATGCACATCTTACTCAAGGATTTCTCCTCAAAGGAATATCGATTGCCAGTGACATTCTTTAAAGCGTTAGTCAAAAAGAAAGGAGGTTTTGCTATGATTTTCTAAATAAATATCTGGTTTACTTCAAATGCCTGACACCAAGATGGAGATGGTTATAATAAAAAATAGATCTTAGAGAGTGGACTGCAACATGCCTGTTTGTGGTGTTTATAAGCGTATTTGATTTCACATTGCTCTTTTCCTTAAGCTGTATCAAGAACAGCTTAACTGCCTGTGATGATGAGTTCCTCTCAGAGCTCTCTGCCTGAACTTCGTGCAGTTCCCTCTGTTCACACACACTGCTCAGGCAGCTGTTTCTCCAATGTGTGACTTAGTTGCCACAAGGCTGCAATGCCTCTCCTAACCATTTCACTTCTTTTAAAACAATTAATGACGTATTTCTAAGTATCTCACTAGTTGCACTCCTGCAAGGTTTGCAGGCTCAGATTCCTGTTAGACTTCACACGAAACTTCATCTTCCTCAAATATTCCATTTCCGTGCCTGTGTGGGTTGTGTCAGTACTCTGGTAGTATTCATAAGCAAATATGATTGTAATTTAGGCCTCCTCTTGTCAATGATGCATGAGAGATTTACAAGCATTAATACGAGTTAGGATGTAAATCCCTTGCTCAACAATAGCAGAGAATAACCCCCTTCATATAGATTCTGATGACCTATGAACCAAGGGTCAAGTGGGCCGTGCCACAAATTATCTGACAGCAACAGATGCCAAAGTCTTGGGAGGTGAAAAAAATAACAAAAAACTGAGGACTAGGAAATGCTCAGTTCATTTTCACAAAGAAAAAGCAATTGCAGCTATTCCTATAACTTCATGCGTCAGCCACTGACACAGCCACAAATTATAAGAAGCAAAACAAAGATTCCTTCTTGCCTGGCAGCAAACTTCCTTCTTTCTCCAAAAATATACAAAAGCAGCTCCAAAATAAATAGTCATCACAATTAATTACCTACCCAAACTGAGGGCTGTGCAATAAATCTTTAAAGTTTTCAAGTGCGCTTTCAGGATAAGGGAATGTTTGGAGAGTCGAGCAGCAGAAACCACAAAGTAAGTCAATTCTGAAAATAAATGACGTTTTCATAACTCTGAGATAATCAGATTAGTTCTCCACTCCTTTGCCTCAAGTTTTATACCTGCCTAACTCCATTGATTTCAATAGCGGTTTAATCTATGCCACATCAGGTCTGTATCAGTCCTACATCAATTGTAAATTGATTTACACCAGTTCTAACTTAGAGGAGGATCACACCCAGTGTAATAGTTCACAGGCCTTATGGTTTGTTCTCACATCTGCCTTTGCAGTTTATTCTGAAATCTTGTGTTATTACTTTTGGCTGTTGTAGGTTTTTCTGCCACCCCACAGGTGTGTGAGGTCCTGTGCATGCAGGGAAGTGGTACAGCTCTGAACCACGGGACTGCAGAGCACCTCAGCTTTTATTTTCTGACCTCATTAAAGGTATTTTCATTTTTTTTTAACTGGACACTCCTTTTGCCCAGGTAGTAATGAAAGTCCCAAATCCTGCATAGATTTTTGCACTTGTGAAATCTGTCTGTGGACACAGCACTTGACTTGATAGGGAACCCAAACAGAAGTCCTGGTAGAATTAGGGCTGTGTTGAGATAAGGGTGGAAAGGAAGAGAAGAAAAGCATAGGCATCATTTCCAAAGCAAAGATTATACATATGAGCACCCTCACTTGTGTGAGGAATGTCCCCAGAATCTGCATTTTGCTCAATGTAACAGGAACTGTTTCAACTTTTAATTCAGTGAAATGACTTCAATAAGCTGATTGGACCATGCCCATCATTACCCGATTCATCCATTCACACTAACAATGCTCAAAACAGAGCATAAGAAACCTCTGGATTCATACCTATTTCATAGTTTGTTGAAAATTTGAACATTAATGAAGGTAAGAGCACCATAAGAAGATATAGAAAAGATGGAAGTAGTTGTGGGTACTCATTTTTTTGAAGATGATTCATTTGGCAGAGACTTACTGTGAAATAGCAGGTGGCAAAGGAGGGTCTAGTTCCTGAGCTGCCAGATGAGAGTGAAACTCAGTAGCATTTTTTACTGGTGTCTAAATGCTTTTCTTTGTATTGCAATCCCCTGTGCAGGGACTTTGGAAAATATGACCCCACTGGATGTGCCTTCCTCTCAAACTCCAAGTCTAAAATTCTATTAACTCATGTTTGATTCTGAGTCTGTTTTGTCAATGCCAGAACAAACACCTTTGTTTCATGCTATGTTAAATGCAGTGTTAATTAAAAGATCATAATCATTGCTCCCCTTCCCCGATGAAACCCCAAGACAAGAAAAGGCGATCTGTGCCTGCCCCATGTGTAATTTATGCCTGTAACCGAGGGGATACCTATCTTGCCTGGGTATTGCTCAGAATCACAGTTCATCAGCTTGGATCATGAGCAGGGCAGAGAACCAGCCTGGGGTGGGGCAGAGACATAAACCGAAGGGCAGAATGCACCGTAGGGAAAAACAGGGGCCAAAGCAACAGGGATACAGGAGCAAACACTGCGTGATGAAAAACCATTTGTGAGGTTTTCAAGTAAAAATGAGTGTGTCTCGTTAGATCTGTTTGCAGACATCTATACAACAACTGAAGATGTCATATCCCATTTCATTTTAGCCTTTTTGTTCTCGCAGCTGCCATCAGCCTTGTTTTCCCTGCAGACGCTCTTGCAAACAAGATGCCAGATCTCAAGGGAGTTTCTGTTTTAGAACAAAAAATTGCAAATAAATGAAGGACTGTAAAATATTTCAGTGCAGGGGAAATGAATAAATTACTGGGGCTCTGACCTGCTACTGTTTTTTGTTTGTATTTGTTCAGAGATTAGCGGCAGGGGAAGCTGGAAATTATTCTGTGCAGGCATTATATTTCATGCAAGATAACACGCATTTAAAATTATGCCATCATCTTTCTTGTACCAATGCGAGGTTAATTGAAAGGCCCATTCTTTTTTCTTCTACATTTGAAGGGGATGGATAAAATCTGCACTGGGTCTACAATATTGCTGGAAACTTGAATGGAGTTCGTAAGTCCTGTGGTTGCCCTGGAAAATATGCCGGTGGCCTATTTGTACCTGAATCAAGAGCAGGCTTTTTTTGTGGCAGAGGAAGGTCTCCAAGCTGGAAGAGCCTTTACAGAGGTGTTTCATATGTTGTGCATATTTACAGATACCGTGGAGAACGCAGCAGGGGCAGCCAGTGAATCACCATCGGGTTTATGTGCAGTAACACAGATGTTGAAATGCTGCTGGCCATGTTCACTCAGCCAGTTTGGGTACAACCTGAAAAGATATTGCTTCCATACACTTTGGAAGAAACAGACATTGGGTTGCACAGGCTTAATGTTTTTGACTCTTCCAGCATTTTATTGAATGAAGAGTGTGAACACGACTCTGATTGCCTCTTTATTTTCAAGGAAGGGGGAAAAAACAGCTTGTTAAAGTGGTTTAGAAGTCCCACTCCAAAGCAAACCCATTGGTATTTGAAGGGATCAGTAAAAACACCCATTTTGAACAATTTATACTATTCCATGAATTACATCTATGCCTCATCTGATACAAACACATCTTTTCCCTGGAATAATACCCACTGAATTTTGTAGAATTTGAGGCAAACCTTCTATTCAATACAACAGCATCATGCATCAGGTCACTATGCATTTTCAATGACCTATGAAATGTATATTGGCAATAGAGACTAAAAGTTTTGATAGCAAAGAAGAATACGCCAGTCAGTGCCAGCATATTGGAGAATTTGTCAGACATGAGCCAGCCTGGAGTTTTCATCTAAATACCTGTCCATATGCATGATTAAATATATATGTGAGTGTATATTTATATATTAGTGTGGTTTAACCCTAGCCAGCAACTAAGCACCACTCAGCTTCTCACTCACTCACCTCCCACCCACAGCAGGGTGGAGGAGAGAACAACTTGGTGTAATCACTACTCAGCAATGAAATATCAGTGTGTTATCAAAATTATTCTCATACTAAACCCAAAACACAGCCCTGTACCAGCTACTAGGAAGAAAATTAACTTTATTTCAGCCAAAATCAGGACAATTGACATAAGCACATATATCTATGCACGTATATGAATTCACTTATGTGTATTTATATGCAAGAAGATGCATTTGCAGGAAAAAAAAATTACATTGAAAGGGAAATCAAAGTAACCTTTACGCTTATTTGGAATTTAGGAAAAACAAATCTAGTTGAAAGTAGTAAACTAGTAGCAAACCTTGAACGGATACCCTTTTCCATGTATTTCAAATAATTTCTTGGGCATCCCATTGGCCATCATTATTTACATGTAGCTTTCAGTAACAATAACTATTGTAGCTACCGACAAGTGTGAGACCTACCTGCAACCCTTCAAGTGATGAGGAATTTTGCTCATATTTTTAACCTTTCACTTTACAGCTTTGACATTTCATAAGATAAAGTGGAAGGTGTTTATTGCTTAGTGAGTCTTGTTAAATGGATTAAAATGTGAAGTTAAGGCTTAAGTCCTTTCATGTAACATAGATGAAGTTTAGATTGTTTTAGATCCTGTACACCTAAATCTGCTATAGACACAGAAAAATACATGTATCTATAGAGAAACAAAACTTTCTGTCAGTGAAGAGCCTGCCAGAAACAAGTCAGTTCAGGCAAAGATAGAAGTGCCTACTTTGCCTAGGAGAAATATTCTTGTCACATAAAAATCCCACCATTAATCAAAAATCACATTATAGCTTCTGGAATGAAGTTTCCTTTACTACTCTTTAATAATAAGTCTAAGATAAGATAAAATTGGTAATTGTACCTTCTCTTCTGATAGAAGATAATACTAAAGTGGTATAGAAATTTGAGTTACAAGAATATATTCACCCTGCTAATAGGCTTCCATTATGTGGTCTTTACTGATTTATTCATTACACATTTTCCCCACATATAGAAAAATTTAATTGAAAGTTCCTTATGACATTGTTACAAAATGTTAACTAGAAAGTTTTCTTTAATCAAATGATCATTAATGCTGGGAGAGCTGGTTTATTTCAATAGTGCATTTATCAGGAGCAAAAATAACACAGGCATTGCCAACAATGGTTTCACAGCATTGTTTGTTATGTGAGCACTTTCAGGGACTAAACAGATGCTTTTGCAGCTTGCTGGGATAGCATAATACTTTATTTATATTTATGACTTCTCATGATCAAAGTTCTAATGACATGTGAAATACAGAAAAGTATATAATATTGTGCCTTATCAAAGAAATGACATTACCAAGGATGGTAAGAGCTTGTAAAGTCAGATTCTGCCTCATGCATGTCCCGCAGAGGTAGGTGGAAGACAAGTGTTCACAGCGTCTCAGGCAGGAAAGCAACTTGGCATAACATCCTCCAGCAAAGAAAGCAGGAGAGGGGAAAGTGTACTGGAAGCTGTAGCTCTAAGTCACTTTTGCGTATTTTGCATTCCCTGAAGGTGAGTTTTGTATCTGTCTGGTATTAATGTATCCCCCAGCAGTAACATCACCCATACCCTTGGGAAAACTGATGGCTCTTCTTCTGTCTGGACCAGTGTCCCTTTTTCTGATGTCCTATGCAAACAGAAACTTAAATCTTTTGCTCTGAGGAGGTGGAGGATGAGGAACAAGAGATATTCCCAAGTGGACACACTAAAGCAAAGGGAAATCTCTAGGCAGGGAATGACGCAAGTGCACATGGCAGAGATTCCAATCCTGCCCTATGCAGCATCTTTTTGAACAAATTTTAGTATAACTGGATATATAAAATCTATCATAAAGCATGTAGGAGAGTCCCATTGCACACCAGATTTAATTCTCTGCAGCCAGTCCAGAGAAGGTTCCCACAGCATCCAAAGAAGATAAGTACGAGCCTGCCTTCTTGAGTAGTCATTGCAGACAGAAACAGCCCACCCACAGGGTAGATCCAGGCACCCTCCTTGAGATTTTAAGACATGTTTGCAAATATTTCCTGTGTTTGACAATAACCATAACTACGCTGTAAACATCTCTTTTATTTCTGATTGAACACTGCTCAAGAACTGCAGAAAACTGAGTCATTAGGTACATTCATAAACTCCGTGGCTGGCAGAACCACAATCTGACTCAGACTCAACTGTCAGTGTTTGTTTCCACGGCAAATTCAGTAAAAATCACAGAGGCAGAGCAGCTACTGGAAGAAATACCATGGCCAACTAAGGCACAAAAATAAATGAGAAAAATTCTAGCTGCAAGTTCAGAGACATTGACCCACATGCTAATTTGAAATAGAGACCTCATGCCCCTTGTTACCTCATATCAACCCTGAGATGAAGACACTGCTGCCCTTTAGTGTCTGGTAACCATTCTGGGACCACAAAACCAGTGATTTAGAAGATATGTATGATATAATTACATGGTCACATGCACTGAAATCTCCAAGCAATTTGCCATGGCCTGTGAAACAGTTACTCTGGGTCACTTCCAGCTCCAGCTGTAGCTGAGTGAATGTTCATTGACGGCACAAAATTCCCGTGCAGACCTTACAAAATGCTCTTCCACTGTGACATGGGCACGGTGTTGCCCTTCATCACTGCTGCTGGTTCCAGCCCAGCAGCCACATTAACCTGCCCCTGCACCCTCTTCCTAACCCCACAGGAACATGAGCAATCCTAGGAAGGATGTAGCAAAACTGCACTAAGACAAGCTGGTTACTTACTTTTTTTTCCTTAATATGATGGTTTCCTTCCAGAGCTCTTTGCAGTAAACAAACCTGAATGGTGGTTATTTCTGAGGCTGCTCATACCCTGTGAGACTTGGCCTCTAGCCTGGAGCTCTGCTTTGCAACCAGCCTAAGGAGTTATATAAGAAAACCACACATGCTCAGTGATGTTACTCAATATCTGCGGAGGGTTGTAATTGTTTGGAGAAGCCAAATTCAGAATTGATGAGTAAGCATTGCTGGGGAGGCAAAGCCTGGCTCTGAGTTACACCCATGCACAGCCAGCAAGTCGAGTTGTTTGCAAGTCACATTTATAATGGTGCCCCTTCAGAGCAGAAGTGAGCCCAGGGAGGCTAAGATGGAATCATTTAAAAGTCTTTCCCACCCCTCAAAGCCAAATTCTTCCATGCCTTAGACCTCTGCTTATGTCAATAGATTTGTTGAGACTGTAAATCAGGCCAGAAGTTGGCCTATGTTTGGTCCAATTATCCCATAATAAACTCCCCGAGGACTACTGTACTGATGTGTGATTTGTATCCTTTCTCCTCTGAAATGGTATATTTATGTTTATAGATTGAGTTAGCAGTTCTAAGGGAGGGGAAAGGCTGCCTGAATCATTTACAAATGGGAAAATCCATATATTTGAAACTTGGTATGAAATATTTGCTTTTGGGCTGTAACCTTGTGTACTCCTAAACTGCTGTCTAAAGTAAATATTTACAGCCAAGTTGCAACAAGTCCTAAGAATATGTGATTTTCTGTGTGGAAATACTGACACGTAAGGGTGCGACTTTCCCTCAGTAAAAAAACCAACTTAATTGTAGGTTTTGTAAACATTATCGAGCATAATCTTGAAATTAATTTTTAAGTGCTTGCTAATGATTTTTAAGCACGTATAAAGCAGCTGGTTTTGTGTCTGATTCCCAAGTTCTTAAGCAGACAACTGTTTTCCTTTTAGTGACTTGGTCAGGCTTAACTTGGGATTAATTTGACTGCAGGTGTCAGATAAGCACAGTATTTTAGCAGCACTACCGAGAACCATGTGGGCAAAATGCAGAAGCATGAAAGCACGTTGGTCAAAACTCTGAAAGATTGATGGAAGAGAGTTATGCCGCTTAAATATCTTTGTCTGCCCAGAAAAGCCAAACTTGAAAGAGGGGCGTAAGGCACACTGCAGCTAGAGTTCTGCCACGTTCCCTGTTAGCATAGATAACTGGTCAGGATTTTTTTAGTCGCAGTTTCTCTGTCGACATGAAATCTAGCAAGCAAGCTTCATAAATCATGCAGTGACAGCTGGCGTGGTTGGCCAGTGCTAAACACAACTGGACTCTTCTTTTTAAGCCTTTGCTTCTTAGGTCGCCTGCGTCAGCAGTACTCCTCAACAAACATCTGCAGTTCATCTTATCGTTTGAAGAAATATATGAGTTTCTCCATCAGGGTGGTTTTTTTAGCTCCAGCTTCTTGATTTGTTTGAACACCATCTGCTACATATAAAATGCAGAGAATTTGTGAAATGTGCATGCAGTGAGAAAATTTTAATTGTATTAACCTTGCTCTTTTTGATCGAGATAACTTCTTGCATTCATCATCTCCTGATATGTTAAGTAAGCAAATAGACATGTCTGAAGTACTGCCCATATATTTTTTTTAAGATCTTCTATCTCTGTAATACACGAATAGCTCGGGCACAAAACCAGAGTCTATCCCTTCCAGCATTTAAGTTATTTTAATACAGTTCGAGTTACACATCCAAAAAGAGTTTAGCAGCAGTAATCTCTTTTACAGGTTTGCTCTAATCTTATCACTCTGCACCTACGCATGTATTATTTGCGCTGGGGAGGAAAAAAAAGGAAAAAAGTTAATTGTTCCTAGAATTAATCACCAGAAGACAAATAACTCTGTCGATGGCTGCAGCTCGCTGCCAGCAGCCCAGGCTGAGCTGACGTGTGTCATGGCATGCGATTGCCACAGGGTGGTAGGAGAAGTGCGGCTCCACGGCCACACCAGCCCGCAGAGGAGCAGGAAAAGTTTGGAAAGAGCGAGGGAGGAATCGCTTTCCAGTTAGTCTAAACAGAGGTATCAAAAATAAGGTTTAGCTCATGGCAAATCCAGATGGTTAAACATTTGACCCATATCTAATCCCTCTGCCAAGCGTGCACCACCACCATCACCGCTGTCATAACATAGCACAGGCACTTAAAATCACTTCAGTTCCAAGAAGCAGCACACGTTTTGGAGAAAATTAAATTTTAAAGCATGTTGCAGAAATAGAAAACACGGTCCTGACAACATGTTATGGCTCCAGCTTTGAGAGGAGTGGTATTATATATACTAAAATAATTCCTTGAGACTGTGGCTCGCTGCTGTTCTGTGCATTTTGTTATGATAATATTGTACAAAACACGGAGCAGCGCTTTGATCTTAAAAGACTATTTTGCTGAGACCTATTTATTTCACTTGACTATTTAATAAAAGGCTGGGGACGTTACTTGCAAGAGGAAAAAGAGATCAGAAAAAGAAATTCTGCCTCTCTTCTAAGTCTTATTCATTGTACTGATGAGTCCTGTGGGTTATTGATTACTGATGGTGAAATATAAAGGAGAAGGATCAAGTGACACATATGCAAACTAAATCCTTGGGTTTGGCAATTGCCTTAACGCCACTGATGTTCAGATTTACTTTCAAGGGCACCTCACTTGAAATACAGAGTACCACCCATTTATATTAGAGACCATCAGAGACACCTTGATTTGAAAAATAAATAAATAAATAAATAAAATATTACAGTAGGAAACATAGCACACGTTCTATATAAATATATAACTTCCAAATGCCTTCTTATTTTATTTGGGGATTAATATAGTTAATATAGTCCAACTAACAGATGAGGACGTGAGAAGAATATCGAGCTCAAGTCCTTCAGGGTGTGGAACAAACTACATATTCAAAAATGGGCAAGGTTTATGTAGTATAGTATCATGTTTTAAACAGCTCATAAAAGAAACCAAGTGACAACAGAGCAGTGTGGATGATATAAAATAATGCAAACCTTCCTTCAAATATCAAGCAATTTTTTCTCTGCCTCAACTCACTTTCCACAACACAGTGAGTGAAAAATCCATAGAGAATAAAACCAGTGATCCCTTTGAGCAAGGATACAAATTTACCTAGATATGTCAACCACACAGATTTATGGGACAAGGAGTTTTTCACCCTGAAGAAAAAAGCCTTCTTGTCAGTCATCTATAAAAAAAAGCTGAAAGTAAAGCTCTCAGAGTTATTTTTATGTTTTAGGAATTACAAGAAATTTCTGTTAGGAGTTGTTGGGGTTTTTTGTGGCTTTTTTTTTCTTTAAGCTTTCCCATAACCATGGAATAGTTCTCTTCATGGATGTATAAGAAACACTTGTGTTGTGCTGCTATTAATGGTATGATTTGTTAGTGTACTTTTATGTATGGAGTGTCTGCATCTGGTAAGGTCTACAACTGTACCTCCTTGACAGTGCCAGATGTTGTGAAGATAAAATACCTCCTGTGTGAGGAACTGCTGGAATCAGGCTCCATGATAGGTGTTCTTAATACAGTTTAAAAAGGCATCTGTCTTAAAATAATTTCAACATCTTACTTTTCTATTTACTGTTTTGTCAGACCTTTTTTGTTACCGGGGAAATATTTTAGTGCCCCTCCTAACTCGATTTTAAAACTGCTCTTCTTCCAGGTTGGTTTTGTGGTTTGGGGGTTTTTTTAATTCTAAATTACTTACCTGATGAAAGGGAGAAAAGGAAGAAAAAGTTTTCTGTGGGACTCAGCTGAGGTTAAGCATATTGGCCCAACCAAGCAAACAAAAAAAAAAGTCAGCAGGTATTTTTAAACCAGGTTAGCCATGAAAGAGCATAGAAAATAAAGAGTCTGAATTTAGCCAAGATTTGTTCAAAACATTACAGAGGGGAGACAAGAGGGCTGATAGAAGGCAGGAGAAGAGCCCTGCTTCGCTATCATACCCCATAACTCACTGCATTGTCAACCTCTTAAAATAGTAATGATACTTGACCCTTATTAGTATTTCTGGGCAATATATGAGCTTGAGTTTCCTTGGGTGAAAGATAATGCCTTAGACCACCCTTTAGACCACCATTCTATCTAGTTATAGTACATATTAATGTTATTCTTGGGTCATTTAACTTACTCTCAGTGAAGAGTGGAGAATGGTGCTAAGCTGTAAATCAGCTCTGTCCTGCAATGGATTTGTGCCATAAGAGATCATCTTGAAAATTCCAGCCTTGCCTGACCATGGTAAAGAGATTATGGTATGTAAAAATTCTGCTAAACATAGCTTGCTTCATTTTTGTGCTTCCCTGCTTGTCTGCCCGGTGAGGAAATGTTAAGACCCGTTATGGTGGACAGTGCATTGAAAAGGAATATTGCTATAATAAACCCCCCAGGGCTAAAACTTTTACCATATGTGGTTAAACTCTCCATCTTTTCTAAAGGTGAGCTGCGGCAGTGAGGAAATTATTAAAGAAGGCCACTGATACTGTGCATAAAAATTATTTTTTTAATCCTCAGGGAAAAAGAAATGAGTTCATAGATGTATTGTGCTTAAAAGGTATCCTCTGAGTGCCAGTGTTCACACCCCAAATGACAGACTGAAACGTTCAGTGGCATTAGTCCATTTAACTAAATCCTGATTACTTGAGATGAATTCATTTAAAAAGCAAATGTACTGCTACTCCCTTAGCAAAGGTTTCACTAACTGTTTCTCGAAATCATAAATATTTTTTCCACACTGTTCTGGCAAACAAATAATGTTTACCTTCAGCTTCCTAGAGAAGATTTACAGATAAGTCCCTAGTCTGTTTTGCAGATGTGCCTTGGTGAATTTAACAGTAATATATACTGTCATCACGGTTGTCTTCAAATCTTTGAAATCAGTTATGCCTTTTACAATACATATTTAATTGAATGTCTAGCTAGCAGATATGTATATGTATCTCACATTTGTGGGTGGGCAGTGTGTGCCTAATACATATATTTAGCACTTAAACATGGTACGATGAGTGATTGAGAAATGCCTAAGAGAGAGATATTTTATACATTCACATAGAGTCAGTAAATGCATAATCTCCTGAAACAGCCAGAGACAGAGAGGAAAGTGGAGAGACATCTGCAAATTAACAAATCATCTATCTTTGGGGTCATTTACAAATTAGTTTTGCAGAATAAGATAGAACAAAAACATAATTCTGACGAGCATTTGTTCTGGCTATTTATCACATAAAATTGTGTAACAATATTAGACACAGGAATTTTTGCTCAGCTTATTCCTTATAGTATTACCATGATTCCACAACTTGGTGCAGATGTTTCGTGCTGAATAATGTCCTTTAGTTGACATTTGTGCTCTTACTGTCGAACTTTTAAGTAGTTGTGATGCATATATTCCACAGGAACTCTGCAAGGGACAAGGGGAGGGTAAATAAAAAACAAAATCTGTTTCAGGAGAGAAAACTTTAAAAACCTCTTCCCCTCCTGCATAAGTGGAGGATTCTCCACATTTAATTTGCTATTTTTTAATAGCTACTTGTAATTTAAATTATTGCTCAGTAACAGAGGCTTTTGAGGAAACCTGAATATTCCTGGGATTTAGTTAGTCTTTGGAAGTGTGAGTGCTTCCCTGCCGCAGTGAGGATGGCATGTCCCTTGGTTGACATATATATACTAAAATCTATTTCACACTGTACGCTTATTGTTAATTTTATTGCTTGAATGGGGCAAATGGTTGAATTTATGCCTCAAAAGGTTATTGTTGTTAAATTAATGGAACAGTTTTGAAGTTCATTTTTCTCTGTTAATTATTTAAAAACAAAATCCTAACTCTTAAAAGAGAAATTTGCTTCTGAATTAAGGCTAAAGAAAAATTTATGTTAAGTAAAACACAAATTAATCTGCTATCACAAGCTGAACCTTGTTCAAAAAAGTCATACTATCAGTATATTGATTCCCTCAATGCATATTTTTCATTTATTGATATTATAAGATGCTCAAGCCTGCAGAAAAAAAAAAAAAAAAAAAAAAAAAAAAGAGACAGGTAAAGAAAAAAACTGAAACTGTGCATAAATATGGAACCTTAGCTTAGTTTTATCCTGGCAAAATATTTTTACAAGTATGCCTGAATTTGGAATTAGTTACATTAATTTCAGTTTTTTAATGCATTTGTTTTTATGCTTGAAGCAGCATTACTTTTATTTGTGTGCGTCTAGAAAATTGCCAAAGAATTTTCAAGAATTTATACTAAATTCTTTATAGAATCTATGAAAAGACAGAAAGTGGAAGCACAGTATATAAGCATTTTAATCAAATTAATAAATTTTTCATTTGTAAGGCATCCTAGATGTTTGTTACTACGTTCCAGCATGAAGCTTCAGCAGAATTTGAACAAGTTTGTTAATGATCAAATTCCCTACTGGCCTAATACCACTGAAATCAGCAAAATCATTTCAGAGGAGAATTTGATTCTTCATTACTGTGTGCATTTTTCAAATCTGTGATAACATTATGCATGCCCTTCAGTTTCCTATGTTTATTGAAAGGGTTGGCAAATACAGCAAAATTGTATTTTACTCCACTGCAAAACAAAAAAAAGGGGGGAGGGGAGAGAAAATAAAAATCTTGGTTTTACTATTTTCTGAAGTTTTTGGGGCCGGTTCACTTTAGACAAAATCCCAGGAGGCTCAGTGCATATTCACTCTTAGGCCAGCATATCCAATGCACTCTTTAGTCTTAGATTAAGGAATTAAAGCACTGCAAATGAATTTCACATCCAAAATCATTCAATTTGTCCCCTTTGTCTTCTAGAATCCTAAGCATATGGGACCACACTAAGTATAGCAAAAATAGCTGCTGCTATAATCATAATTAGTACCTATTAGCCCTTCCTAGGTGCAAAACCCCAGTGATGAGAGCACAGCACGAGAACCTAGATAGAAGAGGATTTGAAGTCTCTGTAGGACAGGATTGTTATTGCTGCCCTTGCAGGTTCACCAAACGCAGCGAGTGAGAGGGAATTGCTGGGCTTGGGAACCAGATCCTACGTGCCTTTCCCATACACACAAAGATGTACAGACTGAGATCTTTTTTACCTCCTTGCTGAGGCACTTCTTCTTGTCCAAATATGCTTTCTGTAAAAACCTGCTCATACATTTCTAATCATTTTTAGAGGATAGCATTATTAATTTTTAATAGCTTAGGTATTAAAATTTGTTTTTCAAGATGATGGAGACATTTTTTTATTCTTAGTCACATAGTGGATAGCAGCTGTTTTACACAGGCTGGAACAGCTATTCAGTGACCATCTCCATGTCTGAACTTTTTGATGAATAATTTCGGCAGGCTCATCTTTGATAATAAGTTAGATGCAGATTTCAGCCTCCTTTCCACAAAATGCTGAAGTTATAGGCAATAACAGATCTAAAAGACATCGCCAGTGAAAATTAAAACAACAAAAAAAAAGAAAACCCGCAAGCCATAAGCCATGTTTTCAAACACAGAGATTCTAAATTGCGCATGAAAAACCGGCGTGGGCCGATGTTTCTGCACGGGAAAATCCACCCCTGTGTGCGGCCAGGTCAGCGTGGAGCGCGGTTCTCCCCGGCAGCAGGTGGGGGAGAGGGGCTGGAGGAGGAGAGGGGACCGGGAGCCGGAGCCGGAGCCGGAGCCGGAGCCAGAGCCAGCCCCGCGACACCGCGACAGCCCCGCGACACCGCGACAGCCTGCGCGCAGTGCCACGGTGGCCCAGGGGCAAGGGACATCGCAGTGCCACCAAGGGACACCGCAGTGTCACCAAGGGACAGCGCAGCCCCATCACCGCACCTGGACCCCCGCACAAGCGGCAGGGCACAACGCGGGGCACTGCTGACACCGAGCGGGGACCTCCCAGCTCCCCCCTCCGCCAGCCGGGGTTGCATCAAAAAAAAAAAAAAAANCTGTGTGAAAAAAAAAAAAAAAAAAAAAAAATCCCATCTCGCTGCCCAGGCTCAAACATTTGGCTATTGCAAGTAGTTCTCAGAAATCTGAGGCTGTCGTTTTGTTCAGGGCTCCACGTTATCCCCATTGGCTTCAAGCATAAAATCAGGTGAGAGCCAGAGACAGCTCATAAAAGTGAAGTCACGTATGATAAGAAGAGTATAGATATCATAACCTGCGTGTGAAGGAGAAGGGAACAAGGTTATGATCATTGTCTGAGGAGATCTGTTCAAACAATGTAATAGAAAGCTGCCCCCTTTAAATAAACATTAAACTTTTGCTAGAGGGTTACAATTTACAGTTCCAGCATGATTTTTTGAGGTGCTGTGGATACATTTAATATAAAGATGTCTATACAATTTCCCAAATGCAAGGCATATCTTGCACCACAAGCTCTGCAGCTACTTTTTTAATCAATAGCTCATAAGTATTCATTGAAAGATATGCTGGTGTTCTACTCACTAAACTTATGAGGGAATAGCTACAACCATATTAAAATCAACATTTACCTTTGAGTCTTTTTTTGAAAATGACAAAACAATGGGACTCTTAAAGGAATTTTAATTTATTACGAGAGAGCTGGATGTACGTTGTATACGCTGCTACCAATTTTTCCACATAATTAACCCAGCGAAATCTGTTAAGAAAGCAAAGCAAAACTGTGATTCAACAGCCAGGTCCACCACATGAATATGCAAAGCAGACAAGGGAAACTTTACCTCCTCTGCAAAGAGCTGCCCAGCCCTGACCCTCACCCACAGCCCCCTTCTCCTGCAGCCAGTCCCTGCCAGTGCCTCTCATTTTCCATCAGTTATCCCAGGATGAAGGTTAGCTGGTCACCTAGATTTGCAAAGAAAATTATTTTTTAAAAGGTGAAAGCTTTTCTGCGTGTGGAAACATTTTGATTGCTATTAAAGAAATGACTACTCAAAGCCTAGATATAATTGAAAGATTGGGTGTGTTTTTATATACACTGACTGGTCTACATGACTGAAAATATGTCATCTTCATTGTGATTTATTTTGCAGTTAAAATAATGCACAGCAATTTCTCCAGAGTGATCTCTGTTTAATTTATTACCTGAAAAATAGATCCATTTCAGTCAAAAATTTTAATAATACATTGTACATGCCCAAAGAAAAAAAAAAAGTAGATACTTAAAGGGCAGAATAACTGACATGTTACATACAGACCTGGATTCCGAGTTCTGAAAACTTGGACAGACTTAGATGATCATGCTATATTATACTCAATAATTCACAAATCATGCATATCTCCTGATGCAAAAGTTCTTACCATGCCTATTTTTTAATAAAAAGATATGAAGGTAAATGGAGGTGGAAGGCCAAAACTGTTAAAGGAATTATGGGAATCAACTGATCCTTTCTTGGCCGTGTTGGCTGAAGAAGAAAAGTGTCATCTACCCCAACTGAAACCCTCAAACCTAATACCCCACTACTTGGAGATTTTTCCCCACTGGTAAAAACTTGGGTCAGTATTCTGTTCAAAGCAATTCTCACCCACAAGATCTCATCCCCACTGTAGACTGGTGTGTCTGCAGTGAAGAGGCTCCCTAAGGCCCCCATGCAACTCCCAATTCTAAAGGTGGGAAGTGGTCCAGGAGAGCAGCCCTGTCCCAGCCTTTGGGCTCAGAACCTCCCCCAGGAGCAAAGCCCAGAGGTCCATGTCTCCCCAGGAAGAGGAGGGAATTGAGGTGTTCCTTCCCTGGCTCTGTGTTTGGGCCACTAAGCATAAAAGCCCAATTTAGCAAGCCATCCCCTGTTTATTTGCTTCGTCTTTTTTATTCTCCCAACTTGTTCAAAAATCTCCAACCACACAATTCAAAATAATTCAATCTCAAGTGTGAAGTCATTGCCAGGTAACCAAAATACAATTTTTTGGCTCATGCCCTCCTTTCAAAAACATTTCACTCTGAACTATCCAAGGCTGTCTAGCACATGTTACTGGGCAGTTCTTCCAGTCTTGAACAAAATAATTTGGAAGTGGTTTTCAGCCCTGCCCCAAATATTCCTCCTCCTCCCAGGTGTTAAGCTTTCTGCTGCCCAACTCAATTTTGGCTGCTGTGATGGATTTTTTTCACCACTTTAGAGTACTGTTACTACAAAAGGAGTCAGCTGTGTCCCTTGTAGCTTCAAGGAATCTCTGAAGGTGACTTACAGCAACAAGTTTGTTCTAGAGAAACACTCATTTGGCAGCACTGTATCACCAATTAGACCAGGAAGTTTTCCCTCAGTTTCCTTACATTTTCCATATCACTCCATGTGCAGCTCACTGCAAAGCAGTGTCTTCATGCATTGGATATTCTCTGTGTAGTTACTTTGTCCAAATGATTTTTTACTTGAATGATATATTCCCCCAAAGGAATAAAATAAAAATATACAATGCCACAGTAATTGACAGAGTCCAGGATTTTGCAGCGTGGTCATGTATTATAACTGTATATTCGTATTCTCCTCATGCAGTTTATTCTACATCAGCTTTTTTAAAAAAGGTGGAGAAGAGAATGCAGGAAAAAATCATGTACTTTAACCATTTTCCTGCTTCTTTCTCTTCCCTGCAAGCCTGAGGAGACTCAATACCATGGTACACACTCAGACCAAGCCACTGTGTGATGACAAGTGGGACTTGGGGAACTTGAAGAGCTGGATGTGAGCTGTGCTGATCTTATTTGGGCTCAGTGCACCTGGTGACTGCCATCTGCTCTGTTCAACTACATACTCAGAATTTGGTTAAACCAAAGCAAACCAAATCCTAATGTGCATGGTTGGTTCTGCCTTTGGTTGGTTTATGTCTTTGCAGTTTGAACCAAACTTGCATGGAGTGGTTATGTTTTAGTAGACAGATTTCTGGAGTACATTTTGAGGGATTTGCAGAAATCTTTTAAGTGTGAGTGTGATGTTGGCCACTAAATTCAGGCATGGGTCTGGATTTAAATTTTCACCAAAGACTGCAGTTAGGTTGCTGGTTTGGGTCTGGATCTCATTCAAGTTCAGCATGATTCAAGCCCCTTGTAACAGAGGACTCCTTTATCCTGAATTTCAGCAGCAGGTTTTAGAGAATCTACACTTGGTCTCTAGAACCAAATTCGGGTTGAATCATGGCTTAAGAGTGACAAGTGTTCTCTAGCAGCTGAGGTGTGGCCATCAAAAGCAGCTGTGTATTTGTACAACACCGGCACTGAAGATCTGACCTCATGACCAATGTTTTCACACTACACACTCCCTTCTGATTTCACGCAGAGTGAGGTCTTTGGTCGTCTCCAGAACATGTAAGACTCTGTTGTATATACACCAGAGCTGCCTGGAAAGCTGTGGTCACCTACAAAATAATTGTAATGTTTCCTTCCTTTTATTCTCTCCTTCTTTTTTTAAAACAGAGTCTTTCAAATTCTTTTCTTCAGATGAAAAAGCTCTTACACCTGCAAAAACAGAGCTCTTCATTCACAACCACTTAATGTAAATAAACACTAATCTGTTTTGTACTCTTTTAGTTTTTGGTGGGTTTCTATGTATACTGCTCAGACACCACCAGGAAGCCTAAAGACTGACATTTACCTACAAACAAACCTACCAGGAGTGTGCAACATGGCAGAACTCCCTTTGTGGGGCATGGAGGAAACCCTGCCCGGAGCAGTGCCATCCCCAACCCCACCCACTCCTCAGCTCACTGCTTCAAACAGCTGCTGCCTGATGTGCCCATTGCTTTGAAGGGGTTTGACTTGAGTGCTCAAAGCTGGACACAGTGGCCTGACCTTGTGTGGGCCACAGAAGAGTCATGGCAGGGGAACAACTCAGCCCGACAGCACAGATGCAAACATCTTCATCAGCACATGATCTGACCTATGAGCCAGGTAATCCAGCAGCAGCCTCTTCTCCTAATTGTTTGTCCTCTGTAACTAATTAAAGATGAACTGGCAAGTAAACCCCACACTCCCAAGTTTTCAATGCGTTCAGCATCCAGAGCTGGCAACTCTTCTCCAGCAGCTCTCTAATAAATACCATCCACGGGAGTTTTGTGCACAATTTCTGTGTTTCAGGCTCAGCTCGGGCTGTGCTTGCAACACAGTTTCCAGCTGTTCAGCTCCAATTTGTGCAAGGAGCAAAAAGCATTTATGAAGCTTCAGCAGCAGTTTATAAATAGTCACATGATAAAGAGTGGGTTGTGCTGGGTACAAGAAAATTCAGCACAGGCATCGCCACAGAGAATATTATTGCTTATTAGGAGGTAAAAGGGGGCTGAGGAATGTTTCCCAGCACGGAAACTTTCTGCAGATCAGTACCCTCCTGCACAGGCAGGGCCATGAGGCATCTCCCTGCTGGGCATCCCAGTGCCGGCAGTGGTGCCGGGGCTGGCACGGGATGTGGAAAGGAGGAAAACCCACATGCCATGGACATGGGGTGTAAGGCACTATGGCCACACAAGGAGCCCCAGTGTGGCCCACCGAGCATCCCTGTCACACCCTGGGCCCAGAGGTTCACTCCAGCCTGGTTCACCTGAGGAGCAGCCAGTCCCAGGCTGGGAAAATCCCGAGGGTGCCAGGAGGTTTCCTTCCTCCACAGCACCAACTGTGTAAAGGACACTGCATTTAGACCACAAAATCTCCTTTTTTTTTTTTTTTTTT
>VZTJ01006527.1:275570-316815 GCA_013397795.1 Orthonyx spaldingii
CGTGGAAAAGGACCTCCTTTTAGACCCCAAAATTTTCTTTTTTTTTTTTTTTTTTTTTTTTTTTTGCACAGGCCAGCAAACAGCCATCATCTGGGAACAATGAGAGCTGTCAGGACGGGGGAAGGGAGCCAGCCAAACTGCGAGCGCGGGCTTGAGAGCTGACGGAAAAAAAGAAACACTCCTCAGGAAAATTTTGCCCTGGAAAAACCAAACTTCATTAGCTGAAAATGAATGCTCAGTCTATTGAGATGTGCCCTGTGCCCAGAGAGCAGTGTAGCAAGGATAGGTGACCTATTTTCCCTGGAGAGGAGGGAGAGGTTGCTCTCTATCGATCCCACCCTTCCTCTATCAGTTTATATATTAGCTCCTATGGCCTGTGGAGGAAGCAGCCAGTAATGGAGTGAATCATTCACAATGAATAAATCATCCGACTAATTTAGCTTGTTTTTCTCGTCATGGCTCTTCCATGAACAGATCACCATCTCCCTGAAGTTATTCATTATTATTACTATATAACTTGCCATTTGGGGATGTTGTTTTCTTTTTCCTCTACATTTTTAACTCTTGCAAGTTAGCAAAAATCTATTAGCTCAGTTATGACCCAATAGATGAGTTCCATGGGGCTGTTCCTAGCCCCACACTGGATGAGCTCAGCATGGCTGTTGCAGGTATTTGCATCAATAAACAGAGAGAAAAATTTCGTTCTCTAAACTGCAGAGTCCAAAGTTCAGTTTCTACGGATGCAAACGTCCTTCAGGACAGTCTTCCAACACCTCTCTAACACAAACACCCTCAGTACCAGCACAATTGAAAGAAAAATTACTTGTATTTACACAAAGTGTTTCTAAATCAATTTATATCACATTCTGGCCAGCAACCATCTCAATGAACAGCATATGTGGGGTGATATCACCCTAGAGGATCACTTGGTTTTGTCTCTTGCTAAAATGACATCAAAAACAAAGGAGAAAGCTGCAATGCTGGATTCAGATGAGGTCAGTGGGATTCAGATGAGGTCTGTGGGATTCAGACTCCATGGTCAGCATCTGAATGGATTTGGAGAGCCTGGTGTGTGCTCCAGCAGCTGCCTGCTGGCTTGGATGGAGTGTGCAGGAGGCGAGGAAGCCACGGGGCTGAGAATTGTGATGGGACTGGGGAGGTCTTCTTCTGTCTCTGGAAATGCCTCTTCCCCCAGCAGAGCAAACCAGTGGAGCAAACCCCTGACAGCTTCAGGCCTAAGTACATGTCCATATTTCTTTCAACTTGTGTGTGTATGTTTATGTTTCTTTTGCTTGCTCTACGTGAGAGCGCTTCAGTCCTTCATGAAGACCTGGTGTAAACAAAAGAACAAACCAGGAAACAAACGGGCGGCAAACGGCGCCCAGACTAAAGCACCACCTGCAGCACAAAAATGCCAGACAACTCCCACACACCTCTTCCCACCCACCACATCAATGGGGAGGCTCACTGGCAGCATGGGGCTCTGGCTGTTAGCAAGCACCAACACCCATGTGCCAGGCAGAGAAAATTCCTGGCTCCATAGAAAATAGGGAAAAGCTCCCATCCTTGCACTGCAGGAGCTCCAGCTCCAATGTTTCATGAGCAGTCTTTGGAAGAACAAAGAAAAGAAAGACTCCAGTCATGCCAGATCTCAAGCTAAGCAGTATTGATGAGTGAAATTTTACACACAAGCTAATTGCAAGCTGATGCAAGATGCAATTGAGTGGTGTGATGCTTCTCTGTGTGAAGAGCTGTCCAAGGCTTGCCCACCCGCTCACCTCCTGCGCAGCCCCTTCTCCCTGGACAAGTGCAGCCCCTCCTAAAAGTTCTCTGTTTCCTCGCCAGTCTGGGCTCAATCTAATCACTGTGAGAAATGGCTTCAAGAGTCAAACTGGTCAGAAGCTGGGCTCCTTGTGCCAAATTCTGTGGAAGTGGCCCACAGCCAGGTCATAATCAGAAGTAGACATGATCCTTCCTTCTCTCTCCTCAAACTACCAATAAATTAAGTGTCCAGTGTAGTCACTTGACCAAGAGGTTTAATATTGTTACAACAAGGCCGTGTAGTCTTCTGGGGAGTCCCTTTCTTCCAAATCCTCATCCAAGTCTGTAAACTGAGCTGACAGCTGACATTTCCTATCTGAGTGCAAGTCAGAGCAGAAAGATTAAACTTGGATGGAAGCAAAAGTGAATGTAGCTCTAAAGAAAGGCAGAAGGGGAGATTAAAAGCTATGCTCATTTACACTACCAATTGCAGCAACACGTTAGGTGAGGTAATGGAAATGCCATGTATCTGTGACACCTCTGGTGCGACCAGCCCAGCAGAACAGATTTACCTCTGAGCACCTGAGGATGCAAAAGGAGATGTCTTGGGACAATAGCAGGCTGTGTATCCTGGGCTGAAATTAGGGGGCTTTTCCCCTAGATTATACCCTAGACTGAAGGGGAAAAGAGATTTCTCATTCCAGAAGGGAATCATAAATGTGTGTGTGTGTGTGTGTGTGCGTATGGAGTGAACCCCAAATAACTCTTGGGATTTTTAGTTAGATGTTTTCTTAATTTCCAACTGTCTTGTATAAACAAGTTGTAATGGTAAACCCAACAAATTCCAGAGGTCAAACCCCATTCCTGACTCAGTCTTTTCTTACATCATTTGACCAAATTGTACACCTGGCTGCTCCTTTGTTCCTCCAGTTTCACTTGCAGTGTTCCATTTAACCACCCTATATATTTTCCTGTTTCAATGTCGTTAAGGGTTTTTACCTAACAAATTCATGCACATGTTTAACTATTTTCCCCATTCCAGCTTAACTTTTTCGTCGGTTGCTTCTGGGAAACATCCTGTTACGGGAGGATAAATGACAAACACAGCGTGCAGGACCAGATGTGTGCCTTCAACACCAAGGGGATGGATGAGCCATGAACAAGCCACCACTGCAGCACAGCAGCAAGCCACAGGAATAGCCCAGCTACATGCTTTCATTCCTCAGTAAGTACTAGGTTTCTGAAAGCAGCTCAGCCTCCAAAGAAAGGAGAAGATTTAAGATGAGCACAGCGCTCCACATGACTTACAACTTGGTTCTCTCTTTTCTCAGAACACCCTCAGGAGGCAAAAGGGAGAGGCAAGTCCTGAGGATTCTCAATTAAAATATATTTTGTAAGGTTTTTTCATCACACCGTAGTTTTTTTATTCTGGAGTAAGCAGCTGAAAACTGCTATGCAACTGCTTAGCCATGTCTAATTTGGTAGTACATTAGACAGACTTTCAGCCTAATACTCTTGAGTCTATTGTAAATACTCGAACATTCCAGTCAACCAGACTGATAAAAACGATTTAACGGGGCTACTGGCAAGAGTGGTCTCAGATTTTCTAAAAAACATGTCTACATTCATGCATGCAAACCAGCACATTTTCACTTACCAGACTGATTGACTGGTGAAAAATCTTAATGCAAAATAGAGCTACTGACACACACTGAGGCTGTGAGACTAGTGTTGGCTGGGTCTTGTAGGCACAAACGGCATCTAAAAAGTCTGAAGATGTTTTTAAATGCTCTCAGAAATTTTTCTTATGACATAATTGAGAAAAAGGGTCAGTCATGGCTATGAGATGAATGCGCCAAAGCATCTTTGGCAGTTTTGTATGATAAGTTCATATTTTAGGGTGCTTTGTGGTGGAAATAAAGTGCTGTGTTGTTTGGCATATGCTGGACTTCAGTGAAAGCTCAAAAAATACCTAAGACTGCAATCGCTGTTTAAAAAGCTATATTGAAATGTTTAAGGTCCAGATAATCACAAGGTCTGAGACATTTGGGGTTAGGAGGGACTGTTTGTCTTTTCTCTGATCTTTTCATAACATTTCCTGTATTTTTTCCCTTTGTGCATCCTTTTGGCAATAAATAGAGAACTCTTGTCCTGTGTTGTACAGATGGAAGTGATGTTTCCAGTAATACTTTTTTGGTGTAGGTGACATGAAATTATTAGAGCAGAAGACGATGAATTAGTGACTTCATGCAAGGAATGCAAAATTTCATACAATAACTGCACAAAGACTAATTCAGGAGCATTACTCCCAAGAAATATTTACACATTCAGTTAAAATGTTACCCATGGAGTTATTCACAATACCCTGTTCTTGCAAAAACTCCTCAATATTAACACAACTCTGGCATTAACTTTCTTAGCAAAATTAGGACCATGGAATGTATAGCTCATTACCCCTGGAAGCCATTCCTACCACTTCTAATTAGATGTATTTTGAGAAAATCTAACTGATATTGTCCTCGGCACTGTTGTCTGTACTGGATTTCTAACTTCTGCACTAGTGTGAAAACTTCATCAAGATGGCCAGAGTTATACACCTACAGAAGGAAATTTAATTGCCCAGTTTACCATTAGCATGCGTTCAGGATGTACTGGATATTCAATATTCTGTACTAACCAGGTACCTATCTCAAAGCTGGCTGTAACACGATATGTCAGAAAATTGCTTTTTGAGTTCAGAGAGAGGACAGATTTCAGTGCAAATGTCCAGAGATTCAATTTATGGGTTTGCATGACTAACTTGGACAAATTAAGGGATTGAAATATAGCTACTTTGGTAGCTATAAACTGCAAGTGTGGTCAATCATACTGTGAAATCCTCCTGGTGGCCAAAAGTCCTCTGTGGCTTGGGTCACCTCCACACCCACTTTCACTAGCAGGCATTTCACTGTCAGTTCTTCTGTTTATTTGCATCCATAAATCTCATCATGATGGTGAATGTAGGCATGAAAGGAGTCATAGCTGTGCACTAAGGGTTAGTTTGGTTTGATACCTGGTCTTGCATGTGGAACAAAGATGAAGCTGTGCTTGTGAAATGGTCTCACAGTTTTTGCATTTTTGCAGTCTCCCTGTCATTAACTTATGTTGTCCAAACCTCAATACACATTGTTCTTATCAAAATAAATGCTGCTAAATAGTAGTTAACAGATACACATTGCATCCTTAGTATTTCAGACGTGATATTGTAAAAAATGTTTGCATTACAGAAATTATTAGCTGCACCTGATGTCCTCTTGCATATCTTGCCCTGTGTTTGTCTTTATTCCCATGTGTCCCAATGAAGGTTTTCAACTTGTGGGACTCAAGTCCCGCTCATCTTTTGCCTCTCCAAATCAGGTGGCCAGTACCAGATGGACTCCCATGGGACATCCTGAGGACTGGCACACTCTTTCCTCCCAGGTCAGCAAACATTCCTAGAGATCTCCTGCACCCCCAACTCCTACTTCTGCCAGGGATGAAGGCAGACTGGACATCATCAAGAGAGTTTATGCTTCAGCAGGTTCTCCTGCCCTGCCATGCCCTACCAGACATAAACCATAGACAGCAGCAGCCCAAGGAGCAGCCCTTGGCCAGCTGTCACTCACATAACTCTACAGCACGGCCACTTCAGTCATCACCTCTCTCTATGAGGTCATACAAGTTCGGGTAGCGTGTCTGAGGGTTTTGTAAGGTGAGGTCTTTTGCTGCTGAGTCTCCTGCTTACTCTGAATATTTTTTATCCCAACATGATTTCCTGGTAGCTTCATGTTTGAGATGGCATCTGCTTTTGCAGAGGTGAAGATGATATTCCCAGTTGATTCTAACCAAAATAACTCAACAAAAGATGTGAAGTATTCATCTGACTTTTACTTTCCCTCTGGCCATTGAGTTTTTTGGTGGTTGAACAGCAACCTCAGAGATCCCACCACAGGTTTCATGTGCCTTTGCAAAGCACATCTTGAGGCAAATGAATGCAGGGAGTGACTGCACATCTCCTCCATTGTGGCCCATTAATACAGATCAGGACTATTTCTTCTTTGATCTCCTTTATTTTCCAGCAACCAGACACAGACTCCAAAACAGCAGAAAAAAAAAAAAAGAAACAAGCATCATCACATTTATTCACTTGGCCCTGCAGTGTTGACTTTGTGCAAATCTTTGAATTGCCCACAGGTTCTGAGTCTGGCAAAAGGTTCAGTTCTGGGAGTAGTCTTTCTCTGTTCTCACTTCACTTTTCATCATTTGTAATTATGTTTTTGCTGTCTGTAAATTTTGAAGACCCAAAGTCTTTTTTTCCAGTTGACAAGGGTGTTTTCTCACACCTTCCTCTGCTAATTTGATGTAATGATATGACCTATTCCAGTATCCACTTAGATATATCTCAAGAAATTGTCTTAGGCAATGAAATTAGTGACCTTAATTAGGCCATCTAGTTTGAAAGGCATTAGTGACATTGGAACAGGATGTTTCTGTCTGATTACATTAGTTAGATCAATTTAGAAAGCAAAAGCAATGTGAAGTCAAACTCTCTGCTGGTGGGAGGGAACCAAGGAGTGGGGGAGCAACTCCATTTGCCTGATAACATTTCCATTGCTGGGCATGCTGGCACACCCTGCTGCATGTGTCATGCACCAGCAGTGGTTCTGCTCTGTAAAGAAACAGCTGTGATGGCTTTAGAGATGTTTAATTGATAAAGCACTTTGGGGAATCTGTCAGCACATGGAAAGGCTCTGGTAATATCTCTGCCTTCAACTTGTTTGCTGCAAATGAACCAGTTCTTTGTTCTTCCTTTCCACTGGCATTGCAAAATCAGATATACTGTACCTGGGCTGGCACCTCCCCAGTGTATTATTTTGGATTTCTCAATAGCACGGTAATGTTTTTGATGTTTCTGATATCATTGTAATTTTGCTAGATACACAGGCTCCTCCCTCCATCTTATCACACGCACACCCTCTTTTTCTGCATTTGTATTGTATCTCTATGTCTTTTCATGCCAAGGAAAGCCAGGACACTCTCTGCAGTAATGCCATGAACTCCAGACAATCTCTTTAAATATGCTTCAGCCACAGGCTCCTCTTTAAACACCGATTTAGCCAAGCTTTTTCCTAATTTGAATAAACACAAACTACGTTGTTCTGAAACAGTTCGGCTTCCTTATTCGTGAACTGTTCTCAGTACCATCAAATTTGTCCAAATATCCGGTTACAAATTAGTCCATCCTCTCTGCTCACTATATACTCTCTTAGCCAAGACATCTCTCATGAACACATTTTTGGTGATTTCAGTCTGCATGGCACAGCACACGTCTCCATGATGAACTGCTCACAGCACAGCCGTCCCCTGGGCTCACACCCCACCCAGCCCTGTGTGGCAAGAGATGGAGCCACACAGGCATCCCCTCCTGCTGGCCCCAGGGAATGGTTCACCGGGAGGAGACAGGGACCTTCTTTGCCGTGTCATCAACGTGCACAGCTCGGGTGAGTTTCCTCATGCAGCCTAAGGACGTGCAAAGAGAGAACTGAGCTTGGCAGCCCGTGACTTCCCAGCTGCTCCTTCCCTACCTGCCCATCTCCTTTCTCACACCAGCCAGGCTGGACAAACCCAGCAGCAGCACAGCTGGTGGTCACTTCCCAGTCACTCACATCACCAGGCACAACAACCTGTGTCTGGAACATGGTGCTCAAACCACCCAGAGGATCTGGGGAACAGAAGTCAAAGTATTCTGCACCCTTGTACCACCTTCCTATGCCAAAAGCAACAAGCTGGCACATTGTTCATGACAAAACATCTGCTGTGATTGCATTCATGTGAATAAGGCTAAAACCACATTTTCAGGTCGCACCATACACAGGCAAGTAAGAAAAGAAATTCAGGGGTATTTTTAACTTATAAATATACCTAGAAGATAGAAGCCAGGCATCAGATGCTTAAAGACGGCAGAAAAACCACACTAAATATTTTTGTACTAGGAAAGCTCACAAGTGCTTTTAAATTCTTGAACAACCTGGCATGGGTTATTTTGAGAATTGAAAGCTCCGCCACCCAGAGATCACTCTTCTCCGTTCTCTAAGAGGATTTCTGAAAATAAAAAACCTTGCCAAAAGCAGCTGTCAGCTAATGTAACACACACTCCACCGTAAGAATGGCTCCATGAGCCCTGGCAAAACCTCAGTCCTTGTCAGGACCCATGAATGAAACTGTCCCAGGGAATCTGCAGAGCAAGGCTGCATATTTAGGAAGCTCAAAAGGGAGTCAAAACAAAACCGAGTGGAGCAGGGAAGGCAGCACAGGCGCGTCAAAGGGCTGCCCACATGGCTCAACCAGAGGCCAACCTAAAGCCACTGCCACACAATTCCTTGTGAAGCTCACAAAGGAGCCAGATGCTCCTGTCAAAATTATACCTTCCGCAAATCTACATGGGAAACCTGCCACCATCCTGCCTAAAAGGAGGAGAATTGATACCATTTTCTTGACTAAAATAATATCTTTTCAGTGAATTAGCTGAAGAAAGAGCAAGAGCTGTTTGCTTTGGACAAGTATATTTCCAAGCATGTCATCCCCACAAAAGATCTTTCTTTCTCTCTACTTTCATGTGGCCCTGAAAGCAAATATCTGATGGATATGATCTGGCTAGCTCCACATCTTCAAACAAGAACAGGGAGCTGGTGGCAAGTGGGATTCTTCCGTTGCTCTGAGCTAATAGATATCAGGAAGAAAAATGCAGTTCTTGTCTTGGCTGGCTTTGAGATGTACTTAACATTTCATTCACAACATGCTGCTTGTATCCACAAAGCTCAACAAGGCAGTGAATATCATTGGCCTGTTTCAGAGACAAGAGGAAAACGCCTTGCCCGAGGTCTCACCGCATGTCACAGCAACAGGGGCACGGATGGTGAACCTGAATCTCAGCCACCAGGCCTCATCACCCCAGTCCTTCCCATGGTGTCTTAAACATTGATCAAAATTTAAGTTAGTAGAGGGCGTGCCTGAATCAGCTCATGGTCTCACAGCTTGTTCTGGTTCTCAGATTAATTGTTCTAATTAGCTACCCCACAGGCAAATATATATTGACTCTTTCTTCATCTCAGACTTGGGGCCAAGCATGATTCAGAAAAACAGTCAGCCGTGGCTTCCTCCCAGAATTTGCCACACATCTAAATGGCAAGCATTGCAGCTCAACTCCCAGTTCATAGCACAGGTAAGAAAGCTTACCAAGTGTTACTGGGTGGTTTTATTCTCCGTTTTTTTTTAATTTCAGAAGAGGAACATCTTAATAAGGCATCAAAAATGCCATGCAGCACAGCATGCAGAACTGCATTTCTGCAGCAACATTGTTCAAATCTGGGTACTAGAACAGGAGGAGGCATTGCCAATGTTTCAGCCTCGTCTTCTTGGAGACAGGAAGGCCAAATAAGCTCAAAACTAGTCTAGGAAATTCAGTGGGACAAAAGATTTGGAATCAAAACTCAGCGTCGTACACTCTAATTCACAACACAGAAAACGGGATATTTGGCACCACCTCATTTCAAATCTTCTTTATTTTTTTAAGAAATTTTCAAGATGAAAACATTTAGTGTGGGGAAAACTTAGCAGTCAGTAAGTACTGCATCTTGCACACAGAGTGTGTTTGGTGTATGTATTACCTATAGATTAGACTCGTGGGCAATGCACCTACCCCACCCCTATTAATAAAGTGAAGATAATTCTACAGACAGCTAATGACTGAGGGATGTTCCTAGCTTTGCTACATGCTCTAACAATTCCAGTCCCTCAGTCGTGTTCATAACCTCTCCTGCTGCCACACAGCTGCACCGCCAGTGGCTTTTGCCCTTGCCAGAGCCTCTGATAACTCTCTATATAGGAAAGAGACATTAGCTGCCAGGTCTGGAAACAACTACACAAAATGTTAATCACCCGTCTTGATAAAACTATAAATGCTTGATGAAGAAACAGACATTTTGATGATAAACATAGATGATGTAAAGGATTACAAAAAATGCAAAAGAACAAAACAAACTGTGCATGTCAGTTCACCATTGCTGTTAACATATAGCTCATGTTGGTCTGGTTTTTATGGCTCCTTTGTATTCATGCTATAGTGTTTTCTTGTGGTGGCAATAGAGATTCTGATATTTTAGAAGTTTAATAAATAAAAATAATAAATAAGAATGTTTGAACTTCAGTAGAAATGTGTTTGAGCAGTCACATATGACCTCAAATGGTCATTATCTTGGAAATTTTGAGCACCTGAAAAAAAATAAGCACATCTAGATTGAAATTTAGGGAGAAAATCTCTCACATCTTTTCATTCAGTATATCTAAACTAGTAGCCTTCTAATAATTTCAAAGGCTATCACTGGAGCTCTTGTGGACTGAAATTGCCCACTTTCAGCTGATCATTTAATTTTCTTAAGTTTTTATTTTTAAAAGAGTGATGGAAAAATAGACTTAGAAAGATATTGTGTAGCAAAAACAGTGTATGGGTGTTTGTAAGAACAAAAAGATTTTTGTCAAGCTTCATATGTGTTGGGAAGGACCTCTGTTAATTAAAAACAAATCCAGAAAATTACTGCTGAACTGAAGAGAGTCTTGCAAATGCTTTTCATTTCAAAATTTGTCAATAATTAAAACACAACCACAATTCAGTTAATGTTTAAGGGAAGGACAGACAAACAATGTAACTGCTGGATGGTGAATAGATAGGTAGATAAACACCTAAAAATGAGAACATTATACAGGGATAAATAGGAGTTGATTAGAATTCAAATATTTCAGCAGAAGCTAAGCCTGTTCCTGCCAAAAACATTTTGATAATATTAACTCTGTACTGCTCAACTATATTTTCTCAAATCCTACACAAAACTTTTGCTGAAATAAACAACCTGTACAAGATCAATGTAACGGTTTCTGGGCAAAAGTGCACCACTCTGTTAGTTTAACTTTTATCCACAGTTCCCATCTATGCTACTTCTGTCTTAGTTGTTGCAAATGATTTCTGTCGAGAAATCACTCACAAGTGAGCCTTCACTGATAATGCAAAGAGAGGATGTTATGGATGGCTTTTTACATGTATTTGTCTGTTTGGTCCATTTCTTGTCTGCTGCGGCCGTGCATGTGTGTCTGTGCACATGGATGTTTGTGGTGCTGTGTGTGTGACACATGACATTCCCAGCTGGGAACAGAGCCGGTGGCAGGGACAGCCCTGGTGCCACTGTCCCTTCCCCAAGTGGGGCACTGCTCTCTTCCTCTGCTCCCACAGTTGTTATTTACCTACATCCCACACAGTAATGCAAGTTTATGCACACTGGCAGACTCCTTTGCACGTTGTGTATTAACTTAGCATTTTATTGATCATTTGGGAGCAGAATGAATGCTAATCATTAAGTTTTATATGAATGTTTCTATTACAGGAAGCATTATAGCACATGTGCCGACTTAAGGGATGCTGCCTATGTAAATGAAAGATAATTCCACATTAAAAAGATGTTTTCTGGAGCATCTTTATTCAGTTACATTTCAGCTGATCTGAAGGACTCCTATCAGCACTGACACAGAGGGGTAAGGCTTAGGAATGTAAGTGCAGATAATAGTTTGCTAGGCTAGGATACTATTTCTCTGCCATGGATTTCAAAAGGACTTACTGTACATACTGGTTCTGGCATTTGAAACTCCAGGCTTAGTTGGGGGATGGGGAGAGATGGAGGAAAAATAGGATTTGATACCAACAAAACATTTTTTGTAAGAGGCAGATTCCTTTTGTTTCTATGTGCCATACACTTAGCATTTTTTGAGTCTTTGCTGATGCTCTCACACAAGAAAAGTGACTCTTGAAAAATGCACCATTACAACTTAATATATCCAGTATGTAATTTGTACTTAACAGAAAGATATTTAGGACCATTTGCCTCAGCCATGAGACTTTCAGCTGCACAGTGGGAGGCAGTGCTTCAATGAAACCTTTGTTTTTAATCTTCTGATACAGTCACTAAGGCAGTTGGCTGGCTTTAAAATTACATCAGTCTTCTTTTTTAATCTAGGGTTTGCAAGCAGTAGTAAGTTTGGGGCATCCACCAAAGCATATCATTTCACAGGCAGAGCTACCATCCTGTTTTTCCTCTCCTGGGTAGGACACACTGAAATCGGTGTCTAAAAAAGAAGGAAAATGAAGAAGAAAGTTTCCTGGGGAGCGCAGATATTCCCGGGGACGCCGTTCCAGACGGTGTGTACAGTGCAGCACGGTTCAGTCACGTTTACTTTGTTTCCTCCTCTTCCTAAAATTAGATTACGTTTCCCCGAGCGAGCACAATGATGCCGAGGCTGGACAACCCAGAGGCGGAATCACTTCAAAGCAACCCCCTGTTTTCAGCGAACGTCACCCGTCTGCCACAGCCCCGCGGAAAGCACATTGCTCTGCATAGCAAGTTGGGTGGCAGTGGCTCCATAATATAAAACTGTTGCCTAGTGTTCCTCTAAGCTCTGCCCTCCTCTGAAAAAAAAAAAAAAAAACCCTCATAATTCAGGCAACAGCTGGAAAGCTTAGCTTAATGGTCTGTGCTTAAATGTGGAAGGTCACAGGGTGCTGATCTAAGGAGCGGAGAAGTCTTGCTCAGCCGACTGTTGACACTTAGTAAACGGAGGAGGAGGGGACTGTGTGTGCATCTGAGAAAGCCATACCCCGGCCCGCGAAGAATAGGAAGCAACTTCTATTCAAGATTTGCAGGGGTCCTGGAACCAGTAGGGAAAAGCAACAAGGCCCTTCACTGCCTCTAAGTTACCTTGTATTATAACAGGATTAAAGTACATTTAGCTTCTCTATTAGCATACTTTAGCCCCATTTAGGCTTACTTGATGTTTCCGATGGCCTTTGATCAGCCTTGCATGGTGCTGGTCAGCTTCAGGACACAGCAGTCAAAAAGCGAGACTGTGAAATTATCCTGATGTTGAATCTCACAGGAGATATTTCTGGCTGTTTTCATTCACTCACCCCCAATATTCGAGTTTCTTTCTCTCTCTCTCTCTCCCTCTCTCACCCCCCCTCCCCTCACTCAAGAAAATAATTTACTCATTGTTAAAAAAACAGGGGGGGAGTTGAAGAAAGAAAGAGAGATATTAAAAGAAAAAGGTAGCTTAGTGACTAGTAATAATTAGCTCCTTGTTTGAAATCACTGCTGGCTTGTGTGCCGGTGCTGAAGCATCTATGAAAAATACTATAATTTCTACAGTGTCTGGCTTTTTATTGCTTACATTTGCATATAAATTAAATCCATATTGTAGCTTTAAGGCAAGCTAGGCTTAGAATGCCGTACAGCTCAGGGTCCTATTGTTTTACATCTACTTTCTATACTGTGGTTAAATGAAAAGGGAGGAGAAAGTAAAGGAGGGAGAAAGTCAGCTTTGGAGCATTTTTAATTGCTTCTCTGCCAATTATGGACAAATTAATATTTAAACTTTGTAGTGCTTTGAGAGAAATTGTTTACAGAATTCACTTCTTGGTGTTCAGTGCCCCCTGTGCCTACCGCAATATCTATATTGGAATCTTTCGTCGAAGAAAATGAAAAATAATTAAAGATAAATACCGTTCTCTTTTAAAATATTTTATGGAAACAAATGCTGTTAATTGAACCATAAATATTTCAAATATAGGCGTGATCCTTATTCCCAACAGCAGCCTGAAAAGCCATTACCAGACAACATTTTTTCACCTGATACTGTTTATGAGCACGCAAAGATCTTGTATCGTTTACTTCACTTGATCTTATTTTTGTCTTCCTCCTTTGCTTCACGCTGCCATCTCTGCTTGACCGACTTAGGTTGGCCGCTCTGAGTCCCCGTTTCAGCGGCTCAGAAATCCACAGGCTGCTAACGCTAACACATCAGGGCAGAGCCTGGGAAGACAAGAGACATTTGCAAAGATGAGTAACAAGAAGCAAATGGCGCCTCAAAGTCTCCCTTTAAAAATTCTTTAATGAGATACAGTGCATTTTTTTTTCATTCTTTTCTTGGGCTAATGCCTAGTATGTACCAACCACTGGGCCACATTTTTAGGAAACATCTAAATCAAAAGTCAGAAGATTACACAGGGACATAAGAAAATCTTAAGATGGCAGGAGGCCAGGAAGCCCAGCTAGGCCTATCCTTTCCTCCAGTTAACAGTTGTTCTCCATAATATACTGTTTTTCTCCCCTCTCTCTCTCCATATGCTTCTTGCTCTATTTGAAATCTGGTCAGATCAGTTGCTTCTAGAGCGGCATCTGGTAGCTTATAATATATACCCTCTGGAAAAAAAGAATGTATTACATTTGTACAGTGCAAGACCTCGCTGGAGCCGTGTCCCTCGTCCTCATATTTGACATTAGCTCTAATAACTGCAGCACTGCTCCCTGCGGTTCCCCCCAGAGCCCTTCGCAGCTCTGCCAGGTCCCCTCTTAATCTTTTCTCTTTGCGAGGGATACAGACCTAGTTTCACTAAGCATTTTGGAGTCTCCAGCCTCGAAGTCATTATGGGACTTCGTTGTACTATTTCCATTTCTGCAATATCCCTTCTGTAATTAGGTAATCAAGACTGTGCATCTTTCCCATGTGGCCTCTTGAGATCCATTTTATTTATCAGTTTATCTATCTCTTATTACACATTTTAAAAATTCTGGTTGCAGTACCATTAGCTGGGCACATTGCTAGTCTTCACAGCTGTCTGCTCACTATCATAACTTCCTTTTTCCTCTTGCCTGTCACTCATTTGCTTCTTCTGCCTGAATTTTGCAGCTGTTCATATTAATAAAGGATGTTACAAGTGCTTGAATGTGTGGTGAATTTCATGAATAGTCTCCTATGGACACCAAGGGCAGCATGGCAGGGTGACGTGGGTGAACAGGTTGGTGGGACTGGTTTAACCTGAGTGCTTCTGGACAGGCATAGTCCCTGGTTATGGGGTTAGATATTGACCCAGTGAAGTCCTGCCCCTAGTTTTGGCTGTCAGCAAAACCAGGCTGGAGATGCAACATGCTGCTGTCCACCTGATTTCACATGGACAGGGGTTGCCAAGACTACATTAACACCATAAAGGTCCTTCCCGAGGTAGTTGACTATAGTCTGGACTGTGGTGCAACAGTAAAAGTCTCACTTCTTGTTTCCACTACAGTAAAATTATCGCCTTTAACTTATAAATACCTACCTGTACATCCAGGTCTTTCCTATGAACAATAAAACAATGCTCTTAAGCCCTTTTCTTCATTACTCCTTGGAGCAATAGAACTGATACCTGAGAAAAAGCTCTATTTGTTCCCACACCTATTACAATCTTATACCTACCCTCATCTCTTGGTTTTCTGTAGCCTCTGCCCATTGCTGGGTGACCCTTTCTACTCCAGAGCTTACAGTCAGTCTCGTGCTCTAGTCTGATAACAAATTTCCTCTCTGTGCTTTTCCTTTCTGCTGCTCAAGACTGTCACTGTAAAAACCACCAAGTTCTGGCTCACAGGTGGCTGCATGGCTCCTGGGAACACCTGTGGAGATGACATTGCTGCACTGGATCATTTTGGGTCAACCCCAGCCCTCATGGCACCCACCCGGCCATGGCACATGGCCTTGGGATAAAGAGAGATTGAAAATCTACAGGGATCCTTCTCCTGCAGGGCCTGATGCATTTTACTGATGAGACACAAAAACTTGGAGCTCAGTAACAAAATACTGTGGTGTATTGATGCCCTTTATAAATGTTATAATTTTAAGCCTTTCTCTCCCTGTTTCCAAAGTGAGATAGTGAATAAAAGAAGGAGTCTTGGCAACACCAACAAAGACTTCAGTCATAACCAGACACAGATAGTTCTGAGGCTTAAAAAATTTGGTTTGTTTTTTTTTTTTGTCATTATCATTGCTCCTTTGGTGTTTCATGCTCCTTCTCATGATGGACTGAATCAGAGCATAGGTGCCCCATACACTGCAATACCCTTGAAGGAGGATCCACTCAGAAACGCCCACTCTTGTGAAATTTTCAGTCTTCACTTGTTGACCCATGAGATTTAAACAACGCAGACAACTGCACATTATAAGGACAAAATAAATTGAGTCCAGACTTCACAGCATTTTATATCCCCCTATGAGTGGCTTCAGTGTTTGTTAGTTCTTCAAATTTTAGCTTTCTGTGTGTTACAAACCCCATCTTCTGGCAGTTTATCAGGTGCCTCCAGTATTGGTTTCAAAATAGATATTAAATACTGCTCTCTCACCTTGTAGCTGCAGTCATTTCCAAACATACTGAACAGCTTTTCTGCTCTCCAGCCGTCAAAGATTATACACTGAGAATAAATTACTCAGCTGGGTGCGTTGTTTGTAGGCAAACCCAGGCAGTGACAGTATCAGTAGTCCCTGTGTTTAAAAGCATGTAAAACACTTTCTCTTTTTGTGTGCTTTACATTGTGGCTCAGATACATCCTCTGCACAAACAAGGATGCTGGCAAAGATGTCCCGAGGTATCACAGATGTCAGCCCATTTCCTCACCCTTCGTGCTGTGGATGAAAACCCTGGCATGGGAGCAGGAGCCTTGTAGGGGTGGGGTGCTCCAGAGGACATGGGGGACACCTGGCTGCCACCCCAGGTTGAGGAACTGTCCCCATTCCATTCCCCTGAGCTCTTGTTGACCACCAGGCTTTGTGCATTCTCCAGTTTTAATCTCGATCCTCACAGAAAACAATCCACAAAATTTTGAGTGGTGTTTCATCCATCACTGCAACTTAGATTCTTTTTTGTTCTTTTTTTTCCCAAGAAAAATATCATGCTTGCTAAGTATAAATTAATGTTTCCAGTATCAGACAGATTTTTGAGATTTCCTTTAATTTTTCTTTTCCCTTTTATAATTTCTTGTCACAAGACCCACGCTGTCCACTGCGACAGTGTATAGCACTGCTGTCCTTCAATGTCAACATCGTATTTCCTCTGAATTGCTGAATTCCACAAGACTATTCACAAACCTAACACCAAACTAGAAACAAGGGCAGAGATTCTTTTATTTATTATCTTTCCTTTCCACAACCCAGACTACCTAGGATGTTTCCATACAAATTCTCGCAAACAGTGAATTTTATCCTAAAGTTGAAAACAATTTAGTCAAGAGATGAAATTTGGCTGGGACAGAAGCAGCACGGTTCATAAATACTACATCAGCTTGTTGAGGATCAAAAATTGTATCTGAATTAACATGACCAGTCACAAAATATCTCAGATATCTTTAACCATAAAAATTTTAGGCTCCAGGTCTGCAAGAGTTTTTCCATAGAAAATAAAAAGAGAAAGGTACAACCAAAGGAATTCAAGTCTTCCTTATCCTCAGAGGATGAAGCATCTTTCTGAGACACACATTTCTATCCTTTGATAACAGAAGGAGTTCAGAAGTTTAGGTATATCCATAACTTTTAGCTACAGCCAGTATCTTGCTATGGACGACTCACAAATCATCCATAATTCAAATATGTTTCCAGAAACAATTTGTCTAACCATTTTGACAGAGTGAATTTGAAGGGGAAAAAAAATCTGCTTGCAGGCAAACTGTAAGCATAAAAGATGACTACATTCCTTTAATTGAAAAATCATTGTAAATAGTACTCTTGTTGATATTAAGTACGTTTGTGAAGCAGAAGTAGCTTAAATCAAAACTTACATATAATAAATACAAGACTGTGCATATGTTGCCTTCATTATCTCTAAATATAAAAGTGGTTATTCATCTTTGAGTAGTAAGGTTTGGAGAATCATTGTTTTCTTTTTATTTTAATGCATCCTAAAAGTCAAGAAACAGGGTTTTTCTTCTGCTGGTTTTTTTTTTTCTTTCTGGCTATTTCATGAGTCCTTTGGATATTCTTGATTCTGCCTGATACCTGAGACAACCTCCCAGGTAGGAGTGGGGGAGATGTCGCATGCTAATTTACTCTTGTTCTCTCCTCTAATTGCTGCAATTCTCCATTGCTTTATCATCTGCAGCAGATCAGGAGGAGAACAGAACTGACTGACATGATGTGCTACAACTTCCCTGATAGATCAGGCATAGCAATAAGGAAGCTCCCTCTTTTCAAAGAAAGTTTCCTGTTTGTAGGTATTCCCTATATTTCTTGAGGACAGAGTCTTTTTCCAGGTCTCTCATGTCAGCACTGATCACTGGTAGCTCAGTTTCTTGGAGAAGGGTCAGAACACTTTCAGGGAGAGAAATTATAGTATGCTTGGATGGTTTGCCTTTTTTTAGTCCTTTCCTTTGCAGCTCAGCCTAAGCAGAAACCCAGTATTGCATTGCTGTCATGTAAATGCCTTGACTTAAATTTAGAGCAAAGGGATCCATTACAGGTTTGTGGCTTCAACATTCAGTATCCGTTTGTTGTCATTCATATGAATGCTGGAGTTGTGAGGAGAGAAATCCCTTGAAAGAAAGAGTGTCCCAAGAAGTGTTTCAAAAATAGATGCTGCCATTTTTATTAGCAAAGTACAGAAGGAAAGGTGGTCAAAAAATAAGTTTAGAGAAACCACTCTGCTCATCAAATACTATTGAGAAATCTGCTAAGAGCAATCTAAGCTTAAAATACAGATCTGAGTTTAAGATATTTTGAAATCTTACATGGCAGAACAAATTCTCTTTCTCACACTAGTGGCTGCCTCTGTCTGTCTGTCAGCTCAGAGTTCAATCACGTATTCACAATAAAGTATGGGTCAAGTCCTCGAATGTCTGTGTCTTATAGTCTTATTCTTGGCTGACAAGTGCTACATCTAAATCAGTGTATGGCATTAAGTTATAGCCTGAAAGCAGGCTGGAGTGGTAAGACCAGTTCAGATGATGAATGCTTCTTGTTTCCCCCCAACCTTCCACCTCGCTCAGGCCACTGTTTCTCAAAGACACAACTTCCAGCACCACTCATCTCATTGTAATTCTACAAGTGAAAGTGCAGCTCAATAGTAATACTGTAAGGGACTTACTTGGGCAAGTTCCTATCATCTGGCCTGAGTCAAAAGATTACACACCAGTAATAGAAATTTATTCAGAGCAGAGATATCCTGGCATAATAAGACCATCTTGCTTCATGTAATTATAATTCATGCATCCAGAGACAGCTGTCCATCAGATATATTATATTAGCTAGCTTTGATTTCTATAATGAGTTTTATTAGTATATTTATGAGGAAGAACAGTGGCATATAAAAAAGTTATGAATAAGTTATTATGTGTGCACAACCAACATTTGGGATCTTCTAAATCTTGCAGAGAAGCTGAAGTCTGAACGGATGTAGACACTGAAATACTCCCAAAACATGATCCATGAAGACCTGTTTCATAATATATGGCATCAACACTACCCATTGTTTTGTTTCACAGCCATGAAATCATTCCATTTATGCAAACAAGAAATCTAAAGGGGTCTGAAAAAAACAAAATTGTAAACAAGAACGTCAAGTTTTAATTTCCCTTTAATATTAAATTGATGTGATATGAAAGGAACTTTTTTTGATTATGAGAACTGATACTGTTGGCCCTGGTTTCCCACATGCAGGAGCATTCAGGCTGTGCTATATGAGATACACTGAATTTAGAGAGTTTCAAGACATGACGGTTGATTCTTCCAGCAAAAATGGTGGAAAGGGATGGAAATGTGGGACCAAAGTGAAAGCCACTGTTTATGAAGATGAAGAGAAAATAATAGTATAATAAAAATAAATAATAAAAATAAAACAGGAAGTGATGCAATTAAATGATGCAGAGCAAGTAAAAGGGAGCAAGCACTGTCTCAGCAGCTCTGGAGACACATACCATTGGAGACAACGTTCTGTGAGTCCAACACATAAACACAGAAGTCATTATGAAGTCTATTAGATAATTAACTACAGTTAATAGGTTTGAAGCCTGAAGTGAGACTGCTGGTTTTGAAAATGTTTCTCCTGTAACAGGACAGGCTCAGGACTATACCTGCTGATATCTATGACCCTCTACCTGTGCCTCCTCAAGGGTTTCACAGTGCTGCCTTCTGCAAAGATAAATTGTCCACCCCCTTGTCCCCCCAGGTTCTCAAGCCATGCCCAGACTGTGCCTGTCACACTGGCAGATTTGAGAGACTTCGGAAAACTGAAGGCAGATGTTGCGAGATCTAAGAGAATATTAATTCCCATGCCAACATTTTCTGGTAAAGAGGGTCCTATTACCCAATTGTACCTCATTAAAACAGCTCAACCAAGTACCTCAGGTTTCCTCAGCTACCAGACAAAAGACCAGATTTCTTGTGTAGCTGAAGACTGGACCACACACTACCAAACTTCAGCTTTTCAAATTGCACTGCCAAGAGCCAGTGCAGTATTTTCTACATTAAATGTTGTTGGCTAGGCCAGCACATCACATGTTTTTCACAAACCCTGGAGAGATAAATTGATTGATCCTCATTAAAAGCCTGTTTTCAAGGGAACAAATATATAGGCAATCAAGACAAGGTGTGATAAACCACAAGGTGCTTGCCATGCACAAGTAACAAGAACAGCTGGATACTTCAAAAGCCCAAAACCTCTTTGGTATTCCCTAGATAGTCCCACCTAAGCAAGAAAAGAGACCAGGTAGAAGTCTCCAGTTGAGCTGCAAAAGTGGCCAACCTCCCCTGGGTCTACCCACACTGACAAGTCCATCTCCCATCCCTTCTACCTGTGTCTGTGTATCCAGCACCACGCTTCGCTGCCATGAGCTGATCACGTTCACTGTGGTGGTAGCTGAGGGTGACACATCCAGTCATGTTTAGATCTTAGAAAAGCTTTCTGCCTTGCTGGCCAAAAATGCCATGTAGACTGAAAGAGAGTTCAGCATGCAAGAGCAGCTCTGTGTCACCACTAAAGTTCGGGTTAATCTGTCAGTGTCAGGGAGAAACCAAGCAGAGTCAAAAGCTGTCCAATTATTTTGCTACAACCTTCTCAAAAGTCTTCCTTATAGCTGAGACTTTTCAAGGGGGCACGAAAAGTTGGTTCGAAAGACTTTAACAACTGCTTCTTTCAAAGAAAATCTTAAGTTGCTGGCAAGTGTTGGGTCCTGCATGATACCTGCACAGAGGTCAGAGGAGTCTCAGTGTCCCAAGAATTGCCTGACCTCCCACAGGACCTATGGTCTGAAATGGCAGTAAAGATTGCACTTCATCTTCAAGAACTTATTCCACTTCCAGAAAGAAGGTAAAAGCCAGTGTGGTGCTGAATGATCCTGTCAGGACAGTAATTGGAAAAATCCCCACAGTAAGAGAAGCTCAACTGTCACAGTTTGTGAAGAGCCTTGATGAGCCAGGTTGTTTACTGTTCACAACCCTTGAGCTATTCACGACTTGGCTGACACTCTGCTGAAGGGCACGGCAGCCCTTCTTGGCCTCGTTCCTAGGCACAACGTATTGTTTCCAGAGCCCTTTGTGCTACTATCACTCCAATTAGGAGCTAGAGTGCCTTCACAAATGTTCTGTCCTCCCACTTTGTCAGACAGAGATGATCTGAATACCATAAAAAGCTTTGAGAAGGGGAAAATCACAGAAGAGGGCATTTAGGGATCATAATGGCAATGAGTGGCAAGAAGAGATGATTACAGAACTTCATAAATTTTAATCAAAATATCAAAAGAGGGTTCTGTCAGTGCAAAGATATCCTTCTCCTAATGGGACGACAAACTAAAGCAGGAGCTTTATAACATCCTTTGATGCCCTAGGATAGCAGGACCCCTGGAGTTGACTGTTGTGTCCCACAATAGTTCATTAGTATTGAAATTCCTAATTCCTTTTATTGGATCTGAGTTTTGGCTTCTAAGGTCTGACCCCTGAAGAGCCAGAAACTTCAGACTGCTTTTTGCTACACACTTCCTCACTTTGGGCATTTAACTCCACACTTTTACAAATACCACGTGCCTTTGCCACAGTGAAGTGAAAAGAATAACCTGTTATCTTTTAGCAAGATATTCTTAGCATCACTCAGGCAAAGACCTCTTCCACCAAATCATCCCTCACATTGCTGTTCTCTTGTAGCTGTGGCAAAACATGTCTATATTAGAGCTGAAAATTAAAGACAGGAGGATGGAGGTTACATCTTCTCCTGGCCATGCACTTTATTCAAAATGGAATTTTGTGACATACTCCTCAAGTACTTGCCTAGAAACAAGTATCAGCACAAGCCCACCAGTCCAACACACCACTCAGTCTTTGCATGCTCTTTACTTTTACCTCGCATTTCTCAATCCACTGTCTCATAGAAACTCACAAGGAAAGCCTCTGACTTCAAAAAAGTTCAAAAATGTATTCATTTACCTTTCTCTTTTTTTTCTTTTCACATACAAGCCCTCAATCCCCAGACAAAGAAAGGATAAGGAACCCTACCCCTGTGTACCTTAAAACCAGGACAATGTAGTGCACTTGGAAGAGAAGATGGGAAAGGGAAGAGTTAACTGGGTTTATAATTGTTTCCAGAGAGCAATTATTCAGTCCCTAAAAATGCTGGTAGAAGAACAAAATGGAAAATGAACATGGTCCCAACAGACAAATGATTAATATTTAGGGAAGGACTACAGCAGGGTTTGATCCAAAAGAAATGGAAAAGAGCATTTTAATGAGATTGGTGTTCAGACTGTACAAACTCATTACATTTGGGTTTTACCATCTCACAAAAAAAAATGAAGGGCATTTTGAAGATGGGTTTCTTGTTTGCATTCCCTTTACCAGCACTGGTGTCTGTGAGGAGATGCACACCAAGCATCAGCAACCCTGGCAACCCTGCAATACCAAAGCAGAAACACAACCTGGAGCAAGAGCCAGGCAAATAACTAAGAACAAAACATGCAGCTGATTAATGCTGCCAGAGAATTTTTTATAGAGAATTCTTTCATTTTCCTTTCCCTGTGCAGCTTTCCTCAGAGCAATATCTGTGAGTAATCTCTGCTCTCCAGCTGATCAGGGTGCAGCTTCCTGCGTGCAGCTAATATTGGCACCGTGACATTTTGGCTGTTTTCGGTGGACACGAGCAGGTGCAAAGCAGGACCCTTGGGAGCAGCACAGCCTGGCCCTGCAAGGAGGACGTGGAGGTGCTGGGGAGAGTTCCTGGCCACACCACTGTCTGCCTTTGGCCGGGACTGACAGCTCCTGCCCATGCCGTGTACATCGGCTTCCATGTTTAATAAAGTTGTGGACTCTCAGCTTCACCACAACACAGCTCCCAGTTTTATTTCCCAAGGGTTCATAGCAACAGTAACACACAGTAGTTATAATGTGTCATAAAATAAATATTAGCAAAAGCACAGGCGAATCTCCCCCAGTTTGGAATTTGCTTGGCATCACACGTCCCCTAAAGCACACCTCCAAAAGCCAAAGTTGTCTGCTGGAGGAGGTTTGTTTGTTTGTTTGCCTCAGTTTTGTTTTTTCCCTCAGCTGGCTGGACTTATGCCACTGTCACAGCTAATAAACGTAAGCACTGGTACAGCACTACCTTGTGCCTTGCCCTAATCACATTCCTCTCGAAATTAAGTCTGTCAGCGCTTTGGCTGTAAACCTGTATTGTGAGAGCTTAATAACTCCACTGTGAACAAAAGAAAATTACTTCTAGACTCAAACCCAGCGTGCAAGACTTCTGCCTATGGGGCGACATTTTGTTTGTTGCTGGGAATATAAACAGCGTGCCCAAAATGGTTAAACAGATCAAATACATGAACAGAAACACGACGCGTGTGTGCAGCACACACACACTGGCAAACGTGCACACACGTGTAAGTAAACCCATGTGATGTATTTTACATGCACTGCTTGCACAGGGAGGAAATAAAGTCATCAGGAGCTTCTGACTCCTTCCCATCAATTTCCTCAGTTTTAAATAAATCTCAGCCTCTACTTCTTTTTCAAGCATTTTTGTCCTTTCCTCAAGAATAATAAATTTACACTCAACCACCACACAACATGCTGGCCTGAAGCTGAGGCAGCCAAGGTAAAACTCCATCCTAGACCAGTAGCCAATTTTTATGTATCAAAATGTCCCATCTTTGAAGTTGAGTCTTAATAATGTCTTGCAGGAAAGCCCCAGGGCAGAGCCTTTCTCTGCCACAGATTTCTTGTACTACTTTGAGCAAATCATTTAGTTCTCCTAGTCCTCAACTCCACTGCTGAAAAATGGGAATAATTAAATTGCTCTACTTCATCAAACAACTGTAATGATAAATACACTACAAAATGCTCTGAAGTGCCTGTGATGAAGATTACCTGCTGGACAGAGAGATACAGAGCTAGCAAGGGGAGCCTTGTACCACTCTAAATTCATGGTGTTTTGAATTCCAGAAGTGCTGTTCTAAATCAGTTTGAAAGTTTGTTTTCTTAAAAATACAGTGATCAGATAGATTTTTCTATACAAACACTACATTTTTCTTTTCTATTTTCTGTTAAATAATAATACAGACTGTGTATTATTATTTGACACACAGTTTGGGATGGCCATGCTGGAGCTGATGGGGCTCCTGTGATGGCTTTGAACAGCACCACTGGAGATGTTTTGCTCTGTCAGGTCAAGACAACCCTTCCTTAAGACCTGCATTCATGACTCAGATGTTAAGTCACACGGAAGTTGTCCACCCTCATAAGGAGTGGCAGGAAATAACTGCCTGTGGCTCATGACACTCCACCACCAGGGTGTCTGCCTTCATCCTCATGTCACCAGGGAGGCTCTGGTCCCAGAGCAAGAGGAAAGGAAGGGGAGGCATCATGCAACAGAGTACAGGCCTGTAAGTTCACCCTGCCCCTTAGAGGGCTTATGCACCAGGAGATGACCCCCTCAGTGACCATGGCTGTGGGAGTGAAGCTGTAGGTGCAAGAGAGCCTGGGGAAATGGGCACAACCAGAGGCAAAGGATTTCTCTGTGGAAAGTGCAAGTGAAGTTAGGCAATGCTGCAGCAGATGAAGGGAAGGAAAATGGCTAGTGCTGGATTAAAAAGAAATGAAACAGAGCATCAGCACACAGTGTAGCTGAGCTCACAGGAGTGACCATCACAAAGGGATGAGCTGTCCCAGCAGTGAACAGTCACCAGTTCAGATTTTTGCCATCAAACCCTCTGCCCTCTCACATTCCCTTTGCCTCACCTCCTTTCTTGTGTGGCCTCTACTCAATTCTGAGCCTAGGGAAAACTCATAGCATGTATCTTCCCATTGCTGCATACAAACCCTACCTCCTTCCATCATCAGCTTCCTTTGGGACCCCACACAAAAAGCAATAATGTTGGGATCAGCCAGAAAGAGCTCCCACAGCTGCCTCGGCCCCATTTTGGTTGCTGATGGCCACAGCAGAGCTGCACGGTCCGGTGGTGCCCACGGACTGACACGCCTGTGTTTGCTGTGCTGGCCATGTATGGGGCACCAGCTGGGAAAGCCTGGGGTGCCGGGGCAGGGTCTCCCAGGAGCTGGCTCCTATGAGTCCTCCACCCATCAATCTTAGAGCAGTATGCCGTCATGGATAAACAGCAGCTGTTGCAGTAAGCTCATCAGATAACAGGCACATATATTAAAGTACCTTTAGCACACTTACTAAAACATATATTTAGCTGGGGAAAATAATCTCGCCCTGCCTATAAAAGTCAAAGTTTGCCTTTATAAATAACTCCTGGAACCCTGCATGCATCTCAGGAAATGGCGACGGTGTGCATGCTCAGCCTCCTGCCCTGAAAAGATCTCTGAATAAAATATAAACACACTGAAATATAAAGAACAGTTTGGTGAAGACAATGAAATCTAGCGAAGCCAGTAATTTACTCTGTAAATCATACAGCTACTTCTTCCTTGCAGTTGCCTGCCCTGATTTACATCATGAACCTTATACCCGAGCTTCTCTCTGCCTTATTGCAAGCATGGGAGCACAGAGCAGAGCATCTGTGTGTGTTTGTGGCTGGTAAAAAGCATTTATTTATACTTGTGAAATGTCCCACTCTAAATGTGCCACATTGGCTTGGCACACTTGTTGTTTTTCCAGTTTTCTTTCAGGTCCTCCTGAGAGGAGAAGGAAAAGCAGGAAACGAAAAAATGCCTGTTTTGCACTGATTCTTGTCACAGCAGCTGGGAATGGGGGTGATCTGAGTGCTGTGTTGGTGCTGGCCACAGGGAGCTGCACGTGGCACCCCAAATCTCCCCCCTCTCCCCACCGACAGTCTCCACCATCATGTGGCCCTTTCCCATTTTATTCATGGCATAAACCCTCTTCCTATTAGCATGCAAAGGCTTTGAACTTCGGAGTTTTCCGATACTGCACAGAATATCTCGAGAAGGGGCTGGAAATAATTGGGTGCTATCGCCTCCACACCGCAGCCATGTACACTTGAGCGTGTGGAAATCCGAAGTGGCACCGAACACCCAGGGGCAGGCAGCGAGCCCCGAGTGCCAGGGAGCTGCTGCACAGGGCTTGGCCCCAGCCTCATTCCTTATTCATGGCTCTCCTTTAAGCCTAACCACTCCGAGGTGAGGCTGTATCTCTGTGAATTCAAGTGGATTTGTCTCCCGGTGTGTGCCTGTACGTTAGGGAGGCGTATTATGCGTAGGCATCGCTCTGCCTGGCTCTGTGCAGGAATAGAGACTGCAGGGAAAAAATTATATCTAGATGAGTCTTTATGATGTGTGTTCCTTCAGTATTAAGATCTCTTCAGGCCTTGTGTATCCAGTAATATTGCTCTCATTTTGAATTCTTCTAGTAATAATTTTAAGAGAAAATTCTTTGTGACAACTGCTGTTGATTTAAAACTAATGTTTAGCCAGTAATGGGTAATTGTATTAGACTAAAAAAAGCTGCTGTAAAGTCGACCCCAGTCTGATTTTTAATTTACTGCATCATCAGCTACTTTTATGATACTATTTAATCTGCTGAAATAAAACTATTGCTCTATGAATATCTCTAACATTGAAGAAAAATTGTTTTTAGCTGTTCTGCTCTTGAGGCTGAGGAGTTGTTAATTATTATATGAATAATTCCTGTGAATACATTTATTTATATTTGTTTTAATTGTCACAATATTCAGAGAAGTAGCATTTTACATTTCGTTATGAACTCCCTTTTAACCCGTAAACAAGGAAAGGAAAAATGCCCATCAAGACTTTGCAGATGTATCGAGTTCACAAAATGCATTCTGCATTTCAGTGGGGCAGGAAGAGGGCGGTGGGGGGGAAGCCAAAAAATTTCCCTTTATTTTTTTTCCGTAAGAACCTGCATCTCCCTCAGCCGGGATGTTCGTGCTCGCAGCTGCACTCAGCACAGGCACTGCAAGGCTGCAAGAGCAGGCAGGGCTGCTCTCCCCACGAGCCTGGTTTGCATTTCCAGGACCCTTTCCCAGCCCGTGGCAGTCCAGGGGCCTGATCCTGCTCTCTCCTCCCTGGAGCTGTATCCTGACAAATGCAGCCGGGGCACAGTGGTAGGTTTGCCTCCTCCAGAGTTAAAAATCAGCCCCACAGGGCCTGTTCCAGCCCCCCCAGCACTGCTAGAAAGACCCCCACTGAATCCAGAGGGCTTTGGACGGGTCCCCACAGCCTCTGAATGAGTACAAAAGAGGCTTGTGAGCTACCTTTATACAAATCATAAAAACTAACATTACAAATAGGAGTTTTAATGTTTTTCTTGCTTATTAATGTCCTGTCGAAATAACGTGCATCAAGGTCATGCAAAACAGCTTTCTGTCTATACCCAGCATCAGTGACCTTCTCAAAACAATACACCACCAGATTAAAACCGCATCAAAAATATTGTGCTGCTCCTTTTCGGATGAGAAAGAAATCTTCATTAGAAAAAAAAAATCTATCGCAACAAGTAACCTGCCCCAGTAAAAAACAGATTTTTTTTTATTATTATTTTCTACTCTTCTTAATAAACAGCAGGCTCTTGTAAACATTACCTAGAAGATAAATTGGTTTGTTGGAAGAAAAAAGTCTCAGGGTGTAACCAAAAATGTGTATCTGTGGCACACGAGCTGCTGAATTTTAATGTTAGCAGTACATTTATATTGTAGCTTTAGGTTTATTTACCCTGATAAATACTTGATTACCTGCCTGCAACAACTGCGGGAGAAGGCTGTTGTCAAATCTATTATAATATGATCAAGTAATGGTTACAAGATAAAGTAAGGTAAAACAAATAATTCTTAATGCTGCGCAACCACCTATTATTTTATCCAAACAACTTCTGTTATCTCCTTATGGTCGAATGCCTATTCCCTAGAAAGAGAGAAGAAGTCTCTTTTTACCTCAGTAATTAGCTTGTTTGAAAGCTCCCACAAATTCTTCCTATCATAAATTTTGCATTGCTTCATGCACAATAATGCACATAAAATTAAATAAACAATTTAATTAATTTAATTAAAATTAAATATTAAACATATTGTGTATAAGAAGCCCATGTCTGTGATTTAATTGGGCAGGAGTACCCAAAGCAGTTTGGGTAACAGTGAAAAATAATTAAAAACAACAAGTATGGTAGCCTCTGGGTACGAAGAGTAGTTGAAAGCTTTCTCCTGAGAAAGGTTTATTTAATTAAAACTAAACTAATCTTTGGAAAACACTTGATAAGCATTTCATAATACAAATCATAATCCAAAAAAATGAAGCTTATACTTCATCTACATGATACTGGAAAATAATATTAAATAATTCAGTTCTGCCATGAGCTACTTCCCCAGCACGCACAGAATAATTCAGCAGACAGCATGTTTACCACCTTTATATTTTCAGTAACATTTAGTTCATCTAGATAAATATTAGTAAATTATATGAGGGCATAATGGATCCATAAGTGATAAGGCTGAGAATGAATGCTTTATTTAGACTGTTTATTGCTTCTTGTAGATATTATGCCAGACAAGGAAAGCACAGCTAACTTAGAGGGCAAGCTGTGCCTGTGTTGGCAGGTAAGCCATTTGGCTGAGTTCACGTTTTCTAGCCTGTTCTTCGACACCTTTCATTCATAATAGAGAATATTATTTCCAGGATCCCATATAACTGGAGGAAGGATAGATTATTTATAAGGTGGTGTCTCTAGCCATACTTCATGTTGCCAAATGCTTGTATTTCTATACTGTCCAGTGATAATTTCAGCTCCCTGAAAAACTTGGATCCCGCCCAAGGTCGCAAACTATCCGCCTGGACATCAAACAGTCTGCCTCGCACAACCGCTCACAAGCTGGATTGCAAATGCTGACAGGCTTTATAGGTCATTTCAAAAACAAATGCTTCATTTTAACACCTTAGACTGCAGCAGCTCCTACAACAAGCTGCCGATGCCAACTGGCTTTTTCAAAAGTGAATATATCCAAAGAGATCCTAATTGACACTTTCAGGCAAGTGCCCAGCATAACTGAATATTACTCAGGTTTCTGGAGAGCGATTTTAAAGTGACCATATAATTTAAGTGACCTTTGAATATAATTTAAAATGCTACTGTAAAGCCCAGTTCCTCTCCCACTGAATGGGCTCCATCAATGGGGAAACTCCCATTGATGTTAATGAGGGCAGGAGCGGGTACTTCCCCACTGGCTCCCATTGAATTATCCAGGTTGCTTTTTTTGTGGAAGCTTTTTTTTGATACATTCCTGGGAAGATCCTGTTAACTGACTTGGAGTTACTTTGGTTCATATCATACCCACAGCTTTTTAGCAGAGAAGCCAGTGATTTAACAGAGATTTCTGCCGAGCAGAGGTACAATAGAGCCCTTTACAGGGTGTGGGAATTTCCCGCATGTTGATTAACTTCATACTGTAAAGGACCGTAGGCCAAATCCTTCAGTCCTCACGCAGACAAAAGTCCACATTGACTTATCTGAAATCTGCCGGCGAACCCTCATTAAAGTCAATGGCACTTTGAGGGCCGGGGATTTGGCCCGTTGGTTGTCTCTGCGATTGGGCATCGCCAGGAGAAGGGAATTACCACAGCACTGAGCCTGCAGCGGGCTCTGCCTTGCCCCAGACCTCGGGCACCACCTTCCCTCCAGCCCCAAAAACTCGCAGCAAATCCTGGCTTTCGGTGCCAGCCACCACTCATGCAGTGCTGAGTGATGCCCAGCATCACCCCTTGGGCCACCACCCTGATGTCTTCATGGAGCCACCCCCAGGACACTGCCTTTTGCCCCACGGGGCAGGCAGAGAGCAGGTAGGGTATCAGCCACTGACCCACAAGGTTCCTGTCCCCCCCACTGCAGCTACTATCCAAAAACGGTCTGGCTTACATCCTCCAGGACAAGGTAGCCAGTAGTTTAGAATCACCTTAGAGGAGGGTACATCTATCCAGAAAATAATAGAAATATAACCCAAAAAAAAGTGGGCTGGTTTCTATTTGTTTGTTTTAGCTGTATCATAGCTCAGACCTTCCTTGCCATTGTGGTTCAATATTTACTGATCGAAAATATAGACTAGTTGCAAGTCACAGCATTTGCCAGAAAGAACGATTATCATCAGAAAGAAATGGGCATTAAAAGAACAGCTCTTCTATTTCCAGAATATAAAACAGACATTCAGAAGAACAAACAGAGCAGAGAAGAAATGATGGTCATTTGCAAGTAAAATATTACTAAACAATATAACATTGGATTAACTGTTTCATGTATTTATTGTGAAAGAATATATAGAACTTTACATGAGAAACTATCACTACAAGCAAGAAACAATGCAGCCTTTTAAACAGCTTGCTTTTAAGTTTAATGCTTCTGCACGTAGAGCACACGAGCTTGCTCCCACTGAAGCCCACGCAATAGCTCCTGTTAAGTTCAAAGGCATCAGGATCAGGCCCTGAGGTTTTGAACTTTTCTCCTGTAATGTCCCTTTCACCACTATTGCAGGCCCCCTGGTCCCAATGTGCTTGGGGTGTATTTATGGTGGGGAATGTGCAGTACAGCAAAGAGGCACCGTAAGATGCAATTAGGGAGGGGTTGATCCTGAAAACTGTGGAGGGACTTTTTCTTTCTACATACATTTAAAAAGAAAAGGAGGGGACAGAGGGGCAGGATAAAGAAAGAAAAAAAAAGCAGGCACATATTGAGTCCAGTCCTGCATTCGAGTGAAGCAAACCATTGAGCACAGTAGCGAGGGCTGACTGGACCGGACAAAACCTGATTCCATTTATTGTCTTTTGTTGTGGTGTGCCAGGAATGCAGGAGCTGTAGTTAGTCTGAATTCGGGCTGGCTCTGGGGATGGCTTTGTACTCTCATGACCTGTGGACGGCTGAAAATTGGTGCAGCTCTGATCTCTGGCTTTAGAGACTTTTCTACCTTGCAAGACTATTTAAAATAGTCATATAACAATTTCAGTAACTCTGTGGCAATTAATTTTGTGAACTTGTAATTAGTTTGCTACTCTTACATAAACTTAATTGGATTAATTTTATACTCGCTTACCCAAAATACAGTTCAAAAGAAAGCTTTCCAATAAATTTGATATGCAAGTCTGTTCTAGTACTTGTCTTAGTTTACCCAGAAATCATTCTAAATCATTTACCATTCAATGCATGCTTTAGCACTGACAAAAATTAGAACCAAGTTAATTCTATTATTTAACTAAATATTAAAGAGGTACTGGAATTCTACACCACCATATTAATTTTCTTTTAATCTATCTGACCAGAAATTCCATTTAACACACAAACATTTTCCTGTGACTTCTTCTAAATGAAAGAATCTTTGCAGAAACAGAAACATAAAAATAATTGCAGTGGTGCAGTTGATCACTGCTTTCCTGACAAATACAATAATTGCCTATTGAGATAATTAAGGCACCAGTAGAGATGCATAAGATAAAAATGGAGTTTAGGACTGGATTAGCACAACCTTTACTCTGTGTGATGCAAAAGGTTGGGTCAGATATCTCATGAAGTTGTCTCCAAGTCCATCTTCTTTCATTCTATGCATAAGGAAGAGGCATATTTATTTTTAGTGCTTGAGCTCTCCCTTTAAGTTCACTCCATCCAAATTAAACAAAAAGTCTAAGACTCTTTTGAATTGCTTGGAAATAGATCTTGAAGCCCTGATTTACTTTTAGCTTCATACACACAAAATTCCTGGTGATTTCAAGGATGATTTTGCCAGACATAAAACAATGATAAGTTCATTTCTCAGTCACTACTGCCATAAGTGTGGATTTAGGAAGAATCCAGAATAAAGGAGTCCTTAAAAAATAAACAAAACCACAAACCAAATCAGGCCCCTAATATGCAGTAATAACAATAGTGGTGTCATTCATGTTCAATCATTTACATGTTCTCATAAATCATTTTTAATAATTTATTGGATATAAAGAAGAGCTTGAAGTGTGACAAGCTGCTGCAATTTCAAATAAAGCTTACAAGTAACTTTTCAAGCTTTGCAGGCTCTGGGTAGTAAAACCCACTGACTGAGCAATGTGTATCCAAGTGCAAAACCCCACGGCAGAGGTGTATAAGCCTTCCTGACAGGCAGAAGCATGAGCTGGGTGCTGCCTTCTCCTCTTCACTCAGCATCAGCACTGCAGGGACTGATGTGGAGCTGGTGTGAGCCAGCATGCAAGGGAAGGGAACCCGTGCTGCCTGCATCCACCTTGTCACACAGCAGTGAAACCAGCAGGGCCAAACCACTCAAAACCAGCTCTCCGTTCACGACACTGCCTTCAAAGCAATTCTGTGATGGATCTGGGGAGCAGCAAGGGGAGCACCCAGGAATTTCAGGGCAGTGGTCAAGAGTTAGTGGATTAAAGAGGATCTGCAGGATCCCGAAGCTTTCTATAGCACCTTGGGTTTCACTCTTTTGGGAAAAAATCTTTCATCTTTGCTACTAAACTCCCTGGGAAGTTAAAGCTTGTTCCTGGCTTGTGAATGACCACACTGCACAACCAGTTTACAAGGGCTCAGCAAGCCCGCTGGAATCAGCACTCAGGAATGTCCTCAGGTGGGAGGAGTAGGTGCTTGGCACTATGAACTGTAATTGTACCATCTCCTGGATATTCAGAAAGCTACAATATGCAAGGCGAAGAGGAATGCTCTACTTGCCTCTGGCATTGCTACATGCCTGTTATTTTTGCCAAGATCTATCCTATCTACAGCAATATTCAGGCCACTAGTCTATTGTTGTAGCTCAGGCTGAGCTGATGCTCATTTTTAAATTAAACCTCAGGTGAAAGCTGCAAATCCACACGTGCAGATGGTTTGTCTGTGCTTGCAATCCTGCACGAGTGCAACTGAGCACAGTGCAGCTCCCCTGACCTCTGGCTGCTGGGGTTTTATTCCTGACAGGCTAGAATATGAATAAAATCATATGGAATTGTGTTTTTACAGTTCAGCCTTCTGAGTCCCATCCTGCTGCCATTGATATCAATGGCAAAACTCCCAACTTCCCTAGTCATATCAGATTAGCTTTGTTCCACGGACTGAAACAATCTAATAGATACCAGGTGTCCTCCACAGAGCCTGTGTGGTCTACATGTAAGTGGAACATATTTTAAAAAGTCAAATATGAAACAGCTACATCACAGAACCTGTAATAACCTCAAACTGATATTATTATCTATGGAGGACATGATCAGTATCTCAAATGTGACTCATTTATATTTATATGATGCATCCTATAACAGACATTCTGGGGCAAATTCAGCTGCATGTTAAACCACTACAGAAATGGATCCATATTTATGTTCATTTCCACAAGCAAGCAAGGGTCTCGTGTGTTTTTACTTAAGGGAGGGAGCCTCAAACAACCTTACATTAATCCAGAAATCCACTTGAAATATATGAGCCTGCATGTAAAAAGACCTACAGAAGTTAAAGGCTGCAAGTGAAACCACTAGGTTGCTACTCTAACATCCATTCTTGCTCCAAGATATGAACCTCCACCAGGAAATTCCCTACCTGCTTTTCCAGAGTCGTGGACCTTCACCAGCTCTGCCAGTAGCATGGAGATTACACAGTGCTATAAATGTCCAGACCTGGGCTGCACCAAGACATCCATCACTGTGCAAAGGGTGGAGCTGGAATTTCCTTATGTGATCTCCTGGAGTGTAGGTGGCCCAGGAGCCTTGCCTGGCTCAGGTGAAATTCTCAGTGCCCTGCTCTGCACCAACAGGGACAGAAAGAAATCACTCTGCCCACTCCAGGGCCTGGCCCTGATTCACACCAGCTGCAGAGAGGAGCCTCAGTGCAGCTTCCTTTGTTTTGCTCAAGGGAGAATCAGCATTCCCAGCCAAGGACCCATCACACAGGTACAGCCACATTTATAACTTAGAAACACAAAACGGTGTGATCCCAAGCAAAAAATCAGACCTTTCTTGAGAACAACAAGAAAGTACATTGGTCATTTTTCTAATCCACTTAAAAGTTCTCAGATGTGCCAGGGTCTACCCTGGTTCCTTAGCCAGAAGGATCCACTTGGGGCCAGTCCTTGGGGCTGTTTGTGTGCAGGTGCTCAAGTCTGCTGCTCTGCTCTTGCCTTGAAATTTCATGTCTTAGGGGCAGATTCCATGGATGTCCCTGATTACAAAGTTGGCCCAGGGCTCTTGTGGGCAGCACTAGCATCTGATGAACGGGGAGCTGGAGTCAGAAGGCTTCAAAACACTTTCCACTCACTTTCTGCTACGGAAACCTCACATCTTGCAAGCCTCCGTCTTCCTTCCAAACCACTGACTGTTATCTCCTAAGGGTTGATGGACAGCACGGGCTTGCCCCAGCCTGGCCTAATGAGAAGCACCTTCTCAGCTGGGGTCCAGGTACTGCTGCAGCAACCCAGAAGGAGAAGAGTACTGCAAGAACTGAGGTGTTAATAACCAGGCAATATTCTAGGCAGCTGAAGCTGCCCGTGGAAAGGGCCAAGCTGACAGTGCTCTCCAGCAAAATGGCTGCTGGAGTCACTGCTTGGCTCCTGAAGGAAAAGAGTACACCTCTAATTTTTTGTTTTTAAAGCAGCACAAGGAATGCATCAAACCCCATTAAAAAGACATTATCCAATCAGTATTTCATTTGTATCTGAATATCTAGTGCTATCCCTAGTCTTATCTTTTACCAGTCACCCTCTTTCATTACGGTCTCCTTAAGAGGCTTAAATACTTGTACTTTTCCAATAAAGATCTTGGAAAGTACGTTCAAGGGTAGCTTATTTTAACATTCATCACATTTAACAAGACTTTTACCAGAGCGGAGAGAACGCGTAACTAATTGTTGGAAGATCTGGTCAAGTTTATTGTGACGGGGAACTGTCGGGCAATTATGATTTATTTATTCAGAGGGAGATAAGGCAAGCATTGTTCTCTGGAAGAAAAAAAAATGGGACTGATCTTAAAGTTAATATAATTTCCCATGCCTTTTTCAATCTTTTCATAACTGAAGGCACCCACCAGAGCACAGTCTTCATTGGCTCCATTTGCTCCAAATTTTGGGGTTTAAGCTTAACTTCTCCCCCAACTTCTGCTGGGCCCGGCGAGGCCGCGCAGGTGCAGCTCCTCCCCCACTTATTTCTTAAAAGGTCTGGTGGCGTGAGGGGACTCCTGAGAGAGCCGATGCCTCCACAGGGTCCCCGAGCCTTTCTCCCCGCCGGGGGAGCCTGCGGTGGACGGGGCAGGGTAACGACTGGGGTGTCCTTTTCATCTGGCAGTCAAAGAAAGGGAGAGGAGATAAAAATGGCCCATTACCACCACCGCTTCTCGGGTCCCTGCGGTGTTTTCTCCAGTGGCAGCATGTCCTCGCTGATAGAGGCGCCGGGGAGCGCCCGGGGAGCGTCTCCATCGGCACTGGGAGCACGACGGACAAACACAGCCCTTTCCCACACCCCACCCGAGCCGAGGAACAGCAGTGCCTGTGGCACCCCGGCAGCACCCGGCATCGGGGCTGCCTTCACCTCTGGCGTGACCCCACTGAGCCCCGAGCTCGGCGGAGCAGCACAGCCGAGGATGAGAAGAACAAAACAAACCAAAAAAAACCACCCCAAACAAAAAAAAAAAACCCACCCCAAAAATTGCCCTGGCCCGCCTGTACCCCCGCACCGCCCTGGAGCAGCGGCTCCTTACCGTACTGGAGCCGAGCCCTGCGGGGCAGAGCCCGCGGGAGAGCGGGGCTGCTCCCAGTGTCCGCCCCCAGAGCCCCGCGGAGCCCTCACGTCTGCACCGCCGGCACCGGCCCTGGCCCGGCCCAGGCCCGCAGCGCCTCGGGTTCGGCAGCCTTCTGCTTCCCTAACCCTCCCCGACTGCTCTGCTGCTCCGGCCGCAGCCACCAAAGTTTTTATTCGCGTCTTCGTCACCTCCAAACTGATCAAGTGGCCAAGAATAAACAAGAAAAGCCTTTTTAATGTAAGGATTGCTCACCTGGTGTAGTAAAGATCAGTTCTCAGAGCAAAGGGCTTCTACTTCCAGCAAAATCTGGTTCCCCGACTTACTCAGCCGGAAGAGCGAGCACCATTAGCTGTTTTACATACACTTTTTTAAGTCTGTGTCAAAGGCATTTGATGTAGAGCATAAAGATGCACCTTGCGCGCTTCTGTCAACAGCCAGCCCGAGGCTGGGGCTTGGGTGCTACGTGGCCAACTCCCCAACAGAAGAAAAGTTAAGATTTTTTTTAATTTACTCAAAATTTATTACCTTTTCTCAAAATTTCAGCCCTTGGCCATTCGACAAAGCTTTTTCAAAACGTTTTAGATTTAATCGGAAACCGTTTGAGTTGTGTTTTGATCCGACCGCCGCTCTGCGTTTATTTCTTGTAAGACAAAATAAAAGTTAGATCGAACTGGTTTCGCTGACAAGGAGTCGGAGCCCTGGGGCTGGGAGGTGTTCTGGGCCGTGCTCCCCGCTGCCAGGACCCTCTCCGGGTGCGGAGGGAACTCCCCGGCGGGACCGCCCGCCGCCTCCCCCCGGGACTCCGCCGGCGGCTTCGGACGCGGCTGAGCGGCTCGGGGATGGGAGGGTGACCAGGGCAAGGCCGGTCCCGATAGTCCTCCAGTCGTGACCGACTCCGGACAAATGATCGACAAGCAGAGCTGCTACCTCCACTCAGTCATTTGCTAGCGCTGCCTCGGACCTTACCCGACGGGGAGGGAGAAGTGAGTGCTTGGCAATATTCACTGGAAACCACTGTGGTATTCACTCGCTTAATTCCGGCGTGGCCTTCAACACTGCAGGGAAGTTCGGAGGGAGCCCGGGGCCGGGGCCGGATCCCTGAGACCCGACCCCCAGTGCCGCTGTCCGGCTCCCAGCGCCCTTAGGCGAGGCGGACGCGGCGCTCCATGCCCGAGGGAAGCGCTTCTCCCCCCGGCCGGAGCCGAGGCAAGAGCCCCCCGCATCCACGGCCCTCCAAGCAGAGGGGAGGCGAGCGAAGCCCTCTTGTAAATCTCCCAGCCATCGGAGCCCGCAAGATAAACATCATTAGAAATCATTGTAATTGGGATTGTGAAATGTGACCTCTGACCCTCCGGGCTACGTGTCACAACCGTGTCTGCTTTGATTCCTCGAAAGGCGGCACAAAGGAACAAACTCCGTGACAGGAGGCAGCGGGATCTGCGCCCTGGCCGGAGGGGACCGACGGGGGGGACCACGCGTGGCCTTGCCCTCCCTCCCCGCGCCTCATTTGCATATGCAAATCAGCCTCCGCCGGGCCGCCCCTCCCAGGGAGTGGTCGTCGGGCGAGGGCCGGGGGCCTGGAGCGATTGTGCCCGAATCTCGGGGTGCCTTGGACGCAGAAATATGCGTCGGTGCGTCCTTCCACCAGCGGAGGGAGGGTAGGGGTGCTGGGGGGTATCTGTTGGGTGTTGACTGATATTCACATCCCGCAAACGCGCGGCTGCCTCCCGAGAGCCGGGGTGTGGGGGCACAGACCCCCGAGGCACGGAGGGCGCTTTTCCTCCAGGGCTTTTCCGCCTGGGCTGTCGGGTGCTCCGCCTGGGACCTGGGCTCCCCAGCGCCATCCGTCCGTCCAGCCCCCAGCTTTCCTCCCCGGCCGGGGGCCCGGTGCGTGTCCCTCGCCTCCCCCACGCCGCTCCGCGCACACCTGGTCCCTTTCCTACAGGGAGGATGTTACGCCTTCTGCTCTTATTTCTCAGCTCGGGCTGGTGCTGAGCCCCGGGTGAAGGTCTCCCCCCCGCCCGACTGCCGGCAGGAGAGGATTCCCCGCGGGGCTGTTTGCCCTCGGCACCCACAGGGTACCAAGGTCACTCGTGGAGCCAGTGAGGACAGACCTGGACCTCGCCGGCCTGCCCCGATTCACCACTATGCCCCGCTCAGCTGCTCTCCGTGAGAAATCCTAAAAGCGTAATTACATTAAAAAGTCTGATTTGTTTAAATAATCCTCTTTAGGCTTCCTTTAATCTGCCCCATATTTCCCTCGTCGGCTTTATTCCTGACTTGTCCAGCTCAACTGAGCTTGGCTGGACAACCCGCGGATGAGGAAATCCCTCTTCATCTTCCTCCTCCTCTGGAGCCCCCAAGCCTTTGGGCAACCCCAGCGCTCGGGAGCCGTTCCCGGCTGCAGGTAGGGAGCGGGTCCCGGGCTCTGGCGGCGGGACGGGGGCCGGGGGGGGACCGACAGCCCTGCTCGAGAGCCAGCCTGAGCATCACCCGTGTCAGGTGAAGCGAATAGGGTCGGTGCCCTCTACCCTCGGCGGGTCCGGGCCAGATCCGGCCCGGGAATGCTCTTGGGGAGGATCGTTACTTGATTTTTAAGGAGAAATGCCATTTTTCGCCTGTACAGCTCCAGGGGAGTGTGACATGGCGTGTACGGCAAAGCTGGAGGATTGGACTGAGATTGGAGCGGGGAGGAGTAGGGGAGCAATCTTTCTGTGTCGCCCCGACAGCAGCAAGTGAAGGGGGGACTTGGGGGGAATCTGAATGCAGACCCTGAACTCTGCAGTTGCCCCCGCCGGTTCGGGCTCTCGCCAACCGCTTTCCCCGCGAGCGGTGGAGCTCGCACTTTGAAGGACGGCTTTATCTTCCTCAGTGCGGAAGGTTTGAGTTCATGTTCCAATCCCATCGGAAAAAAAAAAAAAAAAAAGAGAAAAGAAAAAAAAAAAGAGGGAGAAAGAAATGCACAACTTTAGATGGCGCTGTACAACATTTATTTAAGCCCTCCGAGTATTCCCGGTTCCTCGGCCTGCGGAGAGAAGAGTCCTCGGCGGGCAAAGGCGGGCTGGACTGGGCGGGGATGGGGTGGGATACGCTGGGGTAGGATGGGGTGGGATGAGGTGTAGGAGGGGTCCTGCCCCGCCGGCAGCGGGTGCGGAGGGCAGGGGGTTCTCTCCCCAGCCCGCGCCTCCATCCCCGGACGATGATAGCAAACCGCAGCTCTAAGTAGGAAGAGTTAAAAAGCATGAAAATGGCAGAAACCATCTCCCGCTTCCCCACTGCTCCCCTTCTCAAACCCTTCTTCAAAACCCCCAATGCCTCCGACGGGACGAGGAGGGGGGGCTGCAGGCTGCGCCGACCGGGAGTGCTGCTGCTCACCCCCTTCCGCCCCCCGGTCCCACTGACCTGGGCACGGCCTCGGCACTGCCCCATCCTCCGGGGGGATGCGGGAGAAGGGGTCCCCCGGCTCCAGCTGCGCTCGCTTGTCCTCTTCGCCCCGCCGGCTGCGGGCCTAGGGCAGGGATACAGAGGAGCAGAAAGAGAAAGGAGAAGCAAAGCCAACACACAGCCTCGTCGAGGCGGACGGGCGGCTCCGCACCCGCCTCGGCGCCCCTTTTCACCAGGGGCAGCGAGGAGCGGAATCCCAGCGCCTGCCCTCGGCTCGGCGCGGCCCCGCGCAAGGCCCGCGTGGGCTCAGGCCCGGCGGCCCTCGACGGCTCGAGGGCAAGGCCACGGGCGCGGCCCCGTCCCGGGCCGGCGGCGCAGGGAGCCGAGCCGGGACCGGGCACGGCCGGCTTGAACCGGGCCGGGTGGAAAAGCGGAGCGGGGGCCGCAGCCGGGAGCCCCGCCGTGCCGCCGGCCCTCAGCCACCCCGCGCGTCCCGCGCTCACGGCAAATGCGAGCCCGAGCCCTGGAGGAGGGAGCGGAGGGCAGGGACCGGCACCGGGAGCGCTCCCGGAGCGGCGGAGCAGCGTCCGGCGCCGAGTGCCGATCGCTCCGGTCCGGTCCTCGGGAGAGGTCCTCGCTGCGAACAGCGTGGGAGCAGAGCCTCTCGGAGCGAGGCAAGGAGCTGTCAGACAAATATCTTCCCAAAACACCCCAAAGCTCTAAGCGTCCAGACGGTTTCAGACGATTTTTCAGCGGGAACTGGTGATATATTATCACCATTATTATGAGGTGGTTTTTATTTCTGGTTAAAAAGGGAGATGCGGGAGGTGAGGTACCACCGCAACTGCCAAAGAGAATTAATTTTTTTTAAAGGGTAGAAAACTTAAAAATAATTTTTTAAAAATCGAAGGTCTCAGAATTTTTAACAAGGGATGAATGATTTAAAAATTGCTGTATCTATCAAAAGCAAAACCTAAATATGCCACTGAAATGGCACTATATACACAGTGTATGGTGTATGTATATATACATTTATTTATTTTATATATATATATATGCAAACATCCATACACTAAAATAAAGAATTACAGCCAGCCTGAATCCTGAACACAGTCTACACTTTATTTCAGACTACAGATTTCTGAACATAATAAAATCTTTGGCTTGTAGCGGCGGGTTCAGTCTCGCAGTCTGTGGATCAGAATTTTTTTTTCCTCGGGAAAAAAAAAAGAGACAGAAATTCACACACACAAACAAAATTAAAATAAGATGAAACGACAGATGAGAAAAGTCCGACATTTACTGTAAAACAGGAGCAACGGACATCAGGGGAGGGGGGAAGAAAAAAAGGAAAGCAAACAAAACGAACAAACGAACAAAAGAAAAGAGAAACAGACAGAAAGGAAGAGAGAAACTGTCCAGCAAATAGAGATCGCTACACATATTTCTTACCTGAAATTAAATATATACAAGGTCATAAGCTGTTTGGCTATATAGAGATAATTTTTTAAGTGTTCATATTTTTTTTTTTCTTAATCAGAGTCCTTATACTATGGATAGACAATAGATCTGCTTTTAAATCGCACCTGTCCGCCTCCCGGCCGGCGGGCCGGCGCCGCGGCGCAGGGCTGGGCTGGGGCCGCCCGCCTCACTCGCTCTCCTCTTTGTCCTGCACCGTGGTGGTGGAGTGGTTGTAGAGTCCCTGGGCCATGAGGTGCAGCGCCAGCCCGTTCTTGATGCCCGTCGCCTTCTTGATCTTGGCCCGTTTGTTCTGGAACCAGATCTTGATCTGGGACTCGTTGAGGCTGAGCTCCTGGGCCAGGCTCTGCCGCCGCTGCTCCGTGATGTACCGGTTCGCCTGGAACTCCGCCTTCAGCCGCTGCAGCTGCTCGGCCGTGAACGCCGTCCGCGGCCGCTTGTCCTCCTTCTCCGTCTTCTTCTTCTTCAGCTTCCTGGTGCGGGGGCCTGCGGGCAGGGCACACACACGCCGCTGGGCAGGGCCGCGCCGCCGACCGACCGCCCGCCTGACAGA
>VZTJ01006537.1:0-10601 GCA_013397795.1 Orthonyx spaldingii
CCTCCTCCTCCTCCTCCCAGCAGTCTCAGAACTCAGGCCCACAGCAAAAGAAAGGAACAGGAGCATCCTCTTATCCCAAACCTCTGACTTTCGGGATCACCATCACCTTGTAACCCTTTTTCCCCGTCTCTCTCCCGTTTCCCAGCCTCGGGCTCGGAGCCTCCCCGTGACATCCGCTGCGAGTTCTGCGGGGAGTTCTTCGAGAACCGCAAGGGCCTCTCGAGCCACGCGCGCTCGCACCTGCGGCAGATGGGGGTGACCGAGTGGTCGGTGAACGGNACCGAGTGGTACGTCAACGGCTCCCCCATCGACACCCTGCGCGAGATCCTCACCCGCCGCCGCCCCGGCCCCGCCGGGAGCCTCCCCAAAGCCGTCCCCAAACCCCTCCTGGCCGGCCTGGCCCCTCTGGAATCGCCGCCGCCGCCGGAGCTCCACGCCCTCCCCGGGTTGAGCAAGAAAGCCCCGCTGAGCCCCCCGGGCGCCGCCCCCGCCACGGCCTCACCGCCTCCCACCGCCCGGAAAATGTTCCCGGGGCTTTCCCCGCCTGCCCTGCAGAAGAAGCTGAAGCAGGACCAGCTCAGGGTGGAGATCAAGAGGGAGCTGATGGCCGGAGGAGGCGCCGGGATCCATCCCGGGGAGGCGCCGGCGCCGCCGGACCCGGCCTGGGCTGCCCGCGACGAGATGGCGCCGCTCAACCTCTGTGAGTTTCGGGGGTTCTCCCGAAGGTTTGGGAGGGTTTATCCAAAGGATTTCGGGGGTTTTAGGGTTTATCCCGAGGATTTGGAGGTTTTAGGGTTTATCCCGAGGATTTGGGGGGTTTGGGAGGGGTTATCCCAAAGATTTGGGGGTTTTAGAGTTTATCCCAAGGATTTGGGGGGTTTGGGAGGGGTTATCCCAAAGATTTGGGGGTTTTAGAGTTTATCCCAAGGATTTGGGGGGTTTGGGAGGGGTTATCCTGAAGATTTGGGGAGTTTGGGAGGGGTTATCCCGAGGGTTTGGGGGACTCGGAGATCTTCCCAAGGATTTGGGGAGAGATTATCCCAAGGATTTGGGGGTTTTCAGGGTTTATCTTGAGGATTTGGGGATTTTAAGGTTTATCCTGGGGGTTTGGGGATTTCAGAGTTTATCCCAGGGATTTGGGGCGTTCAGGGCTCATCTCACGGATTTAGGGAGCTGAGGATTCATCCCAGAACTTTTGAGGACCTGAGGGTTCATCCCAGAGATTTGGGGGGTTCAGGGATCTTCCCAAGGATTTGGGGAGCTGAGAGTTCATCCCTGGGATTTAGGAACCTGAGATCTCACCCCAGGGAGTTCCTTTCCTCCCTAATCCTGGAATTTCCCCAGAATTTCCCAGAATTTCCCTCCTGGTGGGCCTGAGCCGACCCCGTGTGTGACATCCTCTAGGATGGGGCTCCTCCCGAGGATTTGGGAGGGTTCAGATTCCATCCCAAGGTTTTGGGGCCCTAAAATCTCATCCTGGCGGGGTTTTCCTCCTCTCCACCCCTCCCAAATCCCGGGTTTTCACCGGAATCTCCCCCAATTCCCTCCGCAGCCTCGCGGGCGGACCCGGTCCGCGACACCCGCTGCAAGTTCTGCGGGGAGTTTGGGGCCCTAAAATCCCATCCTGGTGGGGGATTTGGGATGCTCAGATCCCATCCCAGGGTTTTAGGGACCAGAGATTTGATCCCAAGGGGTCCCATCTCTCCCGAATCCTGGAATTTGCCCGGAATTTCCCCAGAATTTCCTCCCTCCAGCCTCCTGAGCCGAACCCCTTGTGCAACATTTTGAGTCTCCTCCAGAGGATTTGGGATGCTCAGGGCTCCTCCCAAGGTTTTGGGGCCCTAAAATCTCATCCTGATGGGGGATTTGGGATGCTCAGATCCCATCCTGGGGATTTGGGGCCCTAAAATCCCATCCTGGCGGGGTTTTCCTCCCCTCCACCCCTCCCAAATCCCGGGTTTTCACCGGAATCTCCCCCAATTCCCTCCGCAGCCTCGCGGGCGGACCCGGTGCGCGACACCCGCTGCGAGTTCTGCGGGGAGTTTGGGGCCCTAAAATCTCATCCTGGTGGGGTTTTCCTCCTCTCCACCCCTCCCAAATCCCAGAATTTCACTGGAATTTCCCCAAATTCCCTCCCCAGCCTCCTGGGCAGACCCGGTGCGCAACATTTCGGCTCTCCTCCAGAGGTTTTGGGGCCCTAAAATCCCATCCTTGGGGGGGTTTTCCTCCTCTCCACCCCCCTCTAATCCCGGAATTTCCCTGGAATTTCCCCTCCAGCCTCCTGAGCAGGTCCTTTGCGTGACATCCTCTGGCTTGGGGCTCACCCCAGGGATTTTGGGGCCCTAAAATCCCATCCTGGTGGGGTTTTCCTCCTCTCCACCCCTCCCAAACCCCGAGTTTTCACCGGAATTTTCCCAAATTCTGTCCTCAGCCTCGCGGGCGGACCCGGTGCGCGACACCCGCTGCGAGTTCTGCGGGGAGTTCTTCGAGAACCGCAAGGGCCTCTCGAGCCACGCGCGCTCGCACCTGCGGCAGATGGGGGTGACCGAGTGGTCGGTGAACGGCTCCCCCATCGACACCCTGCGCGAGATCCTCAGGAAAAAACCCAAACCCTGCCTCATCAAGAAGGAGCCGCCCGTCCTGCCCGGCTTGGAGCCTCCGAACCCTCTGGGGGACGACGGGATGGAGCCCAAATCCTCCTGCTCTTCGCCCAAATCGCTGCCTCCCGGCTTGGCCCTGGCGCCGCTGGGCCGGCCGGGCAAAGGGGCGGCGGGGTCCGGCCTGGCCCTGGCGCCTTTGGGATCCAAAAATCCCGGAGCTTTCCTGGCTCCTCCCAAGCGGCCGCTGCCCGAGGAGCGCCTGGGAGCGCCCGGGGAGCCCAAGCACAAAACCTTCGAGCTGCCCTTCAAGGCCAAGGCCCTGCACGACAAGGCCTGTGAGTCGCCCCGGTTTTGGGGTTTTTTTGGGGGTTTTCGTCACGGGGTTGGGTTGGGATTTGCTGAGGGTCACAGGTGGGAAATCGGGAATTTTTTTCCTCACAGGGGTTCTGGGTGTCTCCTGTGTCAATCGTGTTATCCCAAGGTTTATTCCCGTTTCATTCCCGTTTTTCCAGCTGCCAAACTGCCCTGAGCTGTGTGGGCTGCCCCCAGTCTCTCATCCCATTTTCCTATATTAATTCCCATTTTTTCCCATTTCTTCCCATTTTTTTCCTATTTTTTTCCCATTTTTTCCCATTTTTCCATGTTTTCTAGCAGCTCTGTGGGCTGTACTTTGAGAACAGGAAGGCCTTGGCCAGCCATGCCCGGGGCACCTGCGGCACTTTGGCGTCACCGAGTGTCCCTACCTCAAAATCCTGATACTAAATCCCATTTTTTCCCCGTTTTTTCCCATTTTCCCCGTTTTCCAGCAGCAGAAGCCTGCTGTGAACTCTGTGGGCTGTACTTTGAGAACAGGAAGGCCCTGGCCAGCCACGCCCGGGCGCACCTGCGGCAGTTCGGCGTCACCGAGTGGTGCGTGAACGGCTCCCCCATCGAGACCCTGCGCGAGTGGATCCGGCACCGGCCCCACAAGGCCGGCGCCTACCGCAGCTACATCCAGGGGGGACGGCCCTTTTCCAAGAAGTTCCGGAACTCTCCGCACCCCCGGGAGCCGCGCGGGGCACTGCCGGTGCCGTTCCTGGCCAAGGGCATCGCGGCCGAGGCGGCGCTCGGCGACGCCGGGAAGGGAGCGGACGGCGCTGAGAGGGCGCTGGGGACGCCCCTGGGCGTGGTCAAGGTGGAGGAGCAGAGGGGCAACTTCAGCAGTGAGTGGTGGGAGAAAATGGGAAAAAAAAATTGGAAAAGATGGGGTTGAGAGTGGGATTTGGGGTCAGAAATGGGGTTTGGGAATGGGAATGGGAATGGGAATGAGGTGGAGGAGCAGAGGGGCAACTTCAGCAGTGAGTGGTGGGAGAAAATGGGAAAAAATGGAGTTGGGAGTGGGGAAAATGAGAAAAAATGGGGATGGGAGTGGGGAAAATGGGATTGGGAATGAGGAAATGGGGTCAGGAATGGGGTTTGGGAATGAGAAATGGGATTGGGGATGGGAAAACAGGAAAATGGGATTGGGAGTTGGGAAAATGGGATTGGGAGTGGGGAAATGGGATTGGGAATGGGAAATGGGGTGGAGGAGCAGAGGGGCAGCTTCAGCAGTGAGTGGTGGGGGAAAATGGGAAAAAATGGGAAAAAATGGGGTTGGGAATGGGAAAAATGGGAATAGGAATGGGATTGGGGATGGAAATGGGAAAAATGGGAATAGGAATGGGATTGGGGATGGGAATGGGAGTGGGAACGGAAATGGGGCTGGGAATGGGACAGGGAATGGAACTGAGGANGAGGATGGGAACGGGAACAGGAATGGGAAAAATGGGAATGGGAATGGGAACAGGAATGGGAAAAATGGGAATAGGAATGGGAATGGGAACGGGATTGGGATGGGGCTGGGAATGGGAACGGGAATGGGAATGGGAATGGGAATGGGGATGGGATGGGAACAGGAATGGGAAAAATGGGAATGGGGCTGGGATGGGAATGGGAAGGGGACTGGGGATAGGAACGGGAATGGGATTGGGATGGGACTGGGAATGAGGACGGGAATGGGATAAAGGTGATGGGAATGGGGATGGTAACGGGAATGGGATGGGGCTGGGACTGAGACTGGGAATGGGAATGGAAATGGGGATGGGAATGGGATGGGAACAGGAATGGGAAAAATGGGACTAGGAACGGGAATGGGGCTGGGATGGGAATGGGAAGGGGACTGGGGATAGGAACGGGAATGGGAATGAGAATGAGAATGGGAAAAAACGCGACGGGAATGGCGCCGGGAACGGGCTCACCCTCCCCTCCTCTCCGCCCTCCCCACTCCCAAATCCCGATTCCCCGCCGCCGCAGAGTTCGAGCGGCGCCAGGCGCGGCCCCTGGAGCCGGGGCTGCCGCGGGCGGACGAGGCGGGGCCGGAATTCCCTCGGAAGCTGCAGGAGCCGCGGCCGCCCCCACCCCGCGTGCGCCCGGTGCCGGCGCTGGTGCCGCGCCCGCCGCAGACCTCGCTCGTCAAGTTCGTGGGCAACATCTACACCCTCAAGTGCAGGTGGGAAAAACAGGATTTTGGGGTTTTTTTCCTATTTTTCCAGCCCTTTTTGGGGGTTTTTCCCCTCTTTTCCTGCTTTTCCACCCCTTTTTTTGAGGTTTTTCCCTCCTTTCCCCGCTCCTCCATCATTTTTTTTGGATCTTTTCCCACCCAACTTCTGACTCCTCTTTCCCACATTCCTGTCCCTTCTCCTCCATCCCATTTTTTGGCTCTTTTTCCCCACCTTTCCCTGCATTTCCCCTCTTTCCCTGCTCCCCTATCCCATTTTTTGGGAGTTTTGCACCCTTTCTCTTCACCCCGATCCCTTTGATTTTTTGGGGGGTTTTCCCCACCTTTCCCCTCTCCTCCATCCCTTTCTTTGGGAGTTTTCTCCCCTTTCCCTGCATTTCTCCCCCATCCCATTTATTGAGGTTTTTCCCACCTTCTCCTGCTCCTCCATCCCGTTTTTTGGGGACTTTTTCCCCTTTTTTGGGTGTTTTCCCACCCTGGTGCCGGCGCTGGTGCCGCGCTCGCCGCAGACCTCGCTCGTCAAGTTCGTGGGCAACATCTACACCCTCAAGTGCAGGTGGGAAAAAATGGGATTTGGGGGTTTTTTCCCGGTTTTTCCAGCCCTTTTTTGGTTCTTTTTTCTCCCCCTTTCCCTGCTTTTCCACCCCTTTTTCTGGGGTTTTTCCCTCCTTTCCCCGCTCCTCCATCATTTTTTTTGGATCTTTTCCCACCCAACTTCTGACTCCCCTTTCCCACGTTCCTTTCTCTGCCACCCATCCCTATTTTTGATTCTTTTCCCACCTTTCTCCTCTCCTCCATCCCTTTTTTTTGGGGTTTTTCCACCTTCTCCTGCTCCTCCATCCCATTTTTTTTGGGATTTTCCCCCTTTTCCCACTCCCCCATCCCGTTCTTTGGGTGTTTTCCCGCCCCGGTGCCGGCGCTGGTGCCGCACCCGCCGCAGACCTCGCTTGTCAAGTTCGTGGGCAACATCTACACCCTCAAGTGCAGGTGGGAAAAAATGGGANGGCTCCCGCCCCCGCCGCAGACCTCGCTTGTCAAGTTCGTGGGCAACATCTACACCCTCAAGTGCAGGTGGGAAAAAATGGGATTTGGGGGTTTTTTTCCTGTTTTTTTGGGGGCGTTTTCCCACCTTTTTCTGCTCCTCCATCCCTTTTTTTGGGCTCTTTTTCCCCTTTTTCCTGAGTTTTTCCCCCCTTTCCCTGCTCCTCCATCCCTTTTTTTGGGCTCTTTTTCCCCTTTTTCCTGAGTTTTTCCCCCCTTTCCCTGCTCCTCCATCCCTTTTTTTGGGCTCTTTTTCCCCTTTTTCCTGAGTTTTTCCCCCCTTTCCCTGCTCCTCCATCCCTTTTTTTGGGCTCTTTTTCCCCTTTTTCCTGAGTTTTTCCCCCCTTTCCCTGCTCCTCCATCCCTTTTTTTGGGGTGTTTTCCCACCCAAACCACGATTCCCCTTTCCCACATTCCTTTCTCTGCCACCCATTACTATTTTTGATTCTTTTCCCACCTTTCTCCTGTCCTCCATCCCTATTTTTGGCTGTTTTCCCACCTTCTCCTGCTCCTCCATCCCTTTTTTTGGGGTGTTTTCCCACCCAAACCACGATTCCCCTTTCCCACATTCCTTTCTCTGCCACCCATTACTATTTTTGATTCTTTTCCCACCTTTCTCCTGTCCTCCATCCCTATTTTTGGCTGTTTTCCCACCTTCTCCTGCTCCTCCATCCTGTTTTTTTGGGACTTTTCCCCCTTTTTTGGGTGTTTTCCCGCCCCGGTGCCGGCGCTGGTGCCGCGCCCGCCGCAGACCTCACTCGTCAAGTTCGTGGGCAACATCTACACCCTCAAGTGCAGGTGGGAAAAAATGGGATTTGGGGGGTTTTTTCCTGTTTTTCCAGCCCTTTTTGGGGGTTTTTCCCCTATTTCCCTGCTTTTCCACCCCTTTTTCTGGGGTTTTTCCCTCCTTTCCCCGCTCCTCCATCGTTTTTTTTGGGGTTTTCCCACCCAAATTCTGACTCCTCTTGCCCAGATTCCTTTACTTTCTCCTCCATCCCAATTTTTGGCTGTTTTCCCACCTTTCCCTGATTTCCCCCCCTTCCCTTCACTCCCATCCCATTTTTTGGGAGTTTTCCCATTTTCCCTTCTCCCCGATCCCATTTTTTGCCTCTTTTCCCCCCCTCTCCCTTCATTTCCCCCCGTTCCCCCTTTCCCCAAAAATACCCCAAAATTCCCCCCAAATCCAAAAAAAATCCCCCAAAACTCCCAAAAGACTCCTCAAAAATTCCAAAAAATGCCCGAAAAAATTCCCAAAAAATCCCCGAAAATTCCCCCAAAAAAACCCCAAAAAATCCCTAAAAATCCTCAAAAAATCCCCCAAAAATCCCTGCAAAACCCCAAAAAATTCCCCCCAAAATCCCCGAAAAACCCCCCAAAAAATCCCCAAAAATNAAAAACCCCAAATCCCCCTAAAAATCCCCAAAACTCCCCCGAAATCCCCCTGAACTCCCTCAAAAAATCCCCCTAAAAAAAACCCCTTAACAATCCCTAAAAAGCCCAAAAAAATCCCAAAAAAATCCCTAAAAATCCTGAAGAACCCCTAAAGATCCCCCTAAAAACCCTCAAAAAAATCCCTAAAAAAATCCCCAAAAAACCCCCCCAAAATCCTCAAAAAATCCCCCAAAAATTCCCCAAAAATTCCCAAAAAATCCCTCCCCAGAACCCCCCAAACCCACGGTGTGTGCCGCCGGCAGGTTCTGCGAGGCGGAGTTCCAGGGCCCGCTGTCGGTGCAGGAGGAGTGGCTGCGGCACCTCCAGCGCCACATCCTGGAGATGAATTTCTGCCCCAAGGCGGATCCGCTGCGCTCCCCGGCCCCTCCGGAGCCCCCGGCCCTTCCTGACGCCCCTTGACCCCCAATTCCCAAAAAAAAAAAAAAAAAAAACANGCTTCAGCTTCTTGGGGACCTCGGGGTACAAAATCCTGAGCGGGGAAGGGGGGAAAATGAAATAAAAAATAAAAACCCCCCCCCCGGAAAATCCCGCCTGGGAAGGGTCCCCCCGCAGGGCTGGGGGCGGCCACAAGCACTACAGGGAGCGGCTCCTCGGAATTCCCGGATTCCCGCCGGGATGGGGACGGAAAAATCCGGAAAGGACCCGGAGAAAACCTGGAGAAGATCACCGGAAAAATCCCGGGAAGGATACGGGGGAAAAGCACGGAAAAAAAAAAAAGCCGGGAAAAGCACGGAGAGAAAACAGAAAAAATCGTGGGGGAAAGCCGGAAAAAACCAGGAAGCGATCGGAGAAAAACCTGGGAAAAATGCATGGAAAATCCTGGAAAAAATCCGGAAAAAAATTTGTGAAAAATCCGGAAAAGTCCATGGAAAAATCCGGAAAAACCGGGAAGAACTTCAGAAAAAAAACACGGAAAAAACCACAAAAAATCCTGGGAAAATATCCGGAAAAAATCTGTGAAAAATCCAGGAAAAATCTGTGAAACATCCGGAAAAAATCTGTGAAAAATCCGGAAAAAAACCCAGAAAAATCTACGAAAAAATCTGGGAAAAATCCAGGAATAACCTATGAAAAATCCTGGGAAAAAAATCGGGAAATATCCAGAAAAAAAATCCGTGACAAATCCGGGAAAAAAATCCGTGAAAAATCCGGGAAAACGTCTGGGAAAAAATCCAGGGACAAATCCGGAATTCCGCCCCCTTTTCTTTGCGCTTCCCGGAAAAAAAAAAAAAAAAAAATTTTAAAAATCCCCTTTTTTTGTAAAATCCCAAAGAATTTTTGTCGCCTTTTCCCGGCGGCGATTCCCGGGAATTCCTGGAATTCCCAGACAGGGAAAACGCTGTGGATTTTGTACATTTGGACCCCTGGGGAGAGTTGCTGTATATTCCCAAATTTTTGTTTTGGTTTTTTTGGATTTTTTTTTTTTTTTTTTCCGTAGGCGCCGGATTTCAGAGGCCCCGTAGACGTCGGAATTCCTTCCTTTCCGGGGTTGCACGTTCCCAAAATTTCCATTTTCCCCCCTTTTTTTCCCCAATCCTCCACCCACTGCCGATTCCCAAAATTCCCTCAGCAGCAGGAGCTGGGAAATTCCGAGCGAATTCCCAAAATTCCCTAACTGGGAGGATTTTTTTTCCCAAATTCCCACTTTTTTCCCCCCAATTCCCACCCTTGTTCCTTTGCTTTATTCCCGGTTTTTTCCCCTTCATCCCGACTTTTCCAAACTCTAGATTTCTGTAGGAAAAAAACCCAAAAAAATTTCCATTTGGGAATCCCGAAACTTCCGGATTTCGGAAGGAATTTTGACTGAGAAATTTTTTTTTTTTTTTTTTTTTTTTTTTTTTTTAAATTTTCTTCCGAAAAATTTTTTTTTTCCCCTGGTTTTTTTTTTTCTTTTTTTTTTTTTTTTTTTTCTTTTTTTCCGGGACCTTTCCGGTGATTTCTGTACCCGGGAGTTGGGGGAGGGGGACGACGATGGATTAAAAAAATTCTCCTTGGAAATGAATTCCCGGGAAAAACGGAGCCTCTGGGTGCCTGGAATGTTGGGATTTATTGGGATTTATTAGGCTTTGTTGGGATTTGGGGGGGATTTGTTGGGATTTGGGGGAAATCCAGGAGGATTTGAGGAATCCAGGGGGATTTGGGGAAAATCCAGGAGGATTTGGGGCAAATCCAGGAGGATTTGGGGCTTCCAGGGGGAATTGGGGTGGATCCAGGAGGATTTGGGTGGAATCCTGGGAGATTTGGGGAGAATCCTGAGGGTTTGGAGTGGATCCGGGGGGATTTGGGGAGGATCCAGGGGGATTTGGGGCTTCCAAGGAGGATTGAAGGAGGGGAGGGCTCAGGGTGGGGTTGGAATCCTGGGATTTGGGGACCTGGATGTGGCCCTGGCCTGGGATTTGGGGACCCTTGGGTGACCCCGCGTCCCCCACGTGACAAACGCGTGACACAGGTGACACCCCACGTGACAGACACGTGACCCTCCGGTGCAATCCACGTGACACAGGTGCAACCCCACGTGACTCGGGTGACAAACACGTGACCCGTGAGGGGGGGTGCCCCGAGAGGGCGTGGCCTCAGCTCAGGCAGCCAATGGCAGCCGGCGCCGTGCTGAAGGGGCGTGGTCAAACGCGCGCCTGTCACGCGATTGGTCGTCAGCAAGCCCAGCCGACCAATGGGAGCGCAGAACAGCGGTAGCGGCGCCCCCTACTCAAGATGACATCGGCCTAAACCAATCGCAGCGCGGGTAACCGATGAGCGACAGCCTCCGGCGGCCAATGGGAGGCTCGAATCGCGCGGACCAATCAGCGCGGGGGAGGCGGAGTGCGGCCGCCAATGAGCGCGACGGGGCGGGGCCCGCGCGGCGCTGTTACCGCCCGGGAAAGGGGAGGAGGCGCCGCCATCATGAGCTACGGTGAGGGGAGGGGGCGGCACCGGGGGTCGTGAGGGGAAACCGGGGGCGCCGGGGGACGCCG
>VZTJ01006547.1:250-33099 GCA_013397795.1 Orthonyx spaldingii
CACGGCAGTGGTCTGGCGTAGGATAGGTCGTTTTGAAGAAGCCTGGCAAATAGATTTTCGTTCTAACAGTTTATGGTGCAGAGATGAAAGGCGATTTAAATTTCATTTTAGAGCTACATGAAAGCAATGTCACTTTAAAGAATTTTTTTTTAACTGGTAACTGTTCTTGGTAATTAAGATATGAAATATTTACTAGGACCTACATTGCATTCTAGGGACAGAAGGAAGAAGTGAAAGAAGAATAGGATGCTATCAGATTACCTCTTTTGCAGTGGCTCATTTCCTTCCACTGTGAAAACAGTAAACTTCCTAAAGCTAGGAGCAAGGGAAAAAGTAGTTTAAACTTTTCACTGAGTATTTATAACCCCTCTCTTAGAGGTCCAGACCTTCTCTAACCCAGTGTTGTTGTAACTATGCAGCTCTAATAGTAGAGTGAGACTTCACATTACCCCATAATCAGAGGTCTGAGTGACTTTGAGACTGTGGGGTGCTCTGCTTCACCTCTTGCCTGCAAGGAAATGTTACTAGTGGAGATCAAGGCAGCCAAACAGAAGGATTAGTCAGTATTTCTGTTTCAGTTCAGGTAGAGCAGGGACTAGAGGTAAAAATCTCCTTAGTCATGGTAAGTAGCCTATGAACATACTGTCTTTGTCATAAACTTTTAGTAATTGTCAAATTCACTCTCGTTTGTCAGAAAAGTTCTTTTAAGTCTTGAAATAGTCACCTTAACACAAGGTCTGGCAGCTGTTGGAGAACAACAATCCTTGCTAATGCCACATCTGTGCAAGATAAACCTGAGAAAGTGCTAGACGTGACTCCAGGGTGGCTGGGCTGTGTCAGCATGTGTGCGGGTGCAAACTGTGGGAGAATTAAGGCTCTTTGTAGCTCAATCCTTTCTTTTAAAGGAGTAAGAACATACAGTCGCCTCTTCCCACTCCCTTTGATGTGGGTTGTGGAGGGATTTGGAGACAGCAGCTCTCACCTGCAAAAGGAATCTTGCTTACAGAACCAACAGTCTCTTTATGGCCACCTTTGGGTGGAGCATATATATGTATATTTATAGTTTTTGTGTTGGTTCTGGTCCTGTGAATGACCCCAGTCATGGGACAATCTTATTTACTGCCTTTCAAAGCTTGGCTAGAAACTATGGTATAAGGTTATTCAGTGTTATCAGATTTTAGTGGTCTCTTCATGTACCTTGCAGCAGAGAATAGGGGTCTGCCAGGCACTTACAGGGGCCAAGTGACAACTTTAGCTCATACCTTTTATGCTTAGATGCTTAAAGGGGCATTTAAGTACTTAATGGGCTTGGAGTTTTAGTGTGGATTCATACACTTGGTTTCACTAGTTGGAAGTTCGGGTCAGGCTATTCTTTGTGGGTTAAAGGAATTAGTAAAAGGAGTTAGTAATGTGATAGGAAAAGAAATACCAAGATTAGGGCCAGAGGACCTTAAAGCTAATTCAACAGGGTGTGGAATTGTGATTGGAATTGTTATTTGTGGCCACAATGTAAGGTATCGATTGGATTCTGAATTATTTTGACTATCTTGTTTGTATCTTTTAACAGTAATAAAATTTCCTACCAACCTCTGGTTAGTAGGAGTGGAAATAAGAAGTAAAGGCAACAATGAGGTTTTAAAGCCTCTGACTCACTAGTTGCTATCCTTTTAGGCTTCAGTGCACAGCAGAGCATGTTCCTCAGAGACAAATCACCTTTTCTTCTTTTGTAGCAGTTTCAATTTGACAAGAGTTCTTCTGAAACTGTGTTTATGTGTGAAATGGCTGTAGTTCAGCAAGGGAGAATTTTTTTGTTAATTTCTGAAAACAATGGATTCTGTGGTCACTCACACATTTCTCAAGAGTGAGTTACATGGCTTTGTGGATGCTATGAAGGGTACTGGCATCACCTGGGGTAGTCTGTTAGTTTTGATAGCATGCAGCTGTGGTCCTTGGGTAAAAAAAAACCAACAAACTCAGGTGGCATAGATATAACAGATGCCTTTTCCCCTCTGTTTTTCCTTGAGAGAGATACTTCCAGGCAGAGCTGAGAGGTGGAGCAGAGAGCAACATCCCTGGGAAACATCCTCAAGAGGGTCTCCTCTCCATCCAGTGAAGATATTTCTGTCCGCTGAGGGTATGACTGGAAGTTCAGGTAGATAGTTTAAGAGCTCAGAATTGGGTAGTACATGTACATCCTGCTCCTCATCGTTTGCAGGCATGTCCAAGTTAATTTCAGGTTTGCTGCCTGTGCTAAACATTGCTGGTGCTTAAAGGAGTGAGAACACAGAAAGAGCTAGGGGCCTGTGAAGTCATAAAGGAGTCACTTTCATATGACTGAAAGACTTTTTCCTCCTGTTTCTTATTCTTCCCTACAGTTTGTGGACTGTTTTTATCTTTCATTTGTTTATTAATGGTAATGGCCATTGGCATTTGCATTGGAAACAAGGTAACACCTGCGTTTCATAAGACACCAAGCAAAAGCAATAGTTTGGGGTTCAGACTTTAATAATGTTGATACAGAAGTGTCTGTGCATAGTTCTTTATAAGCTATTGTGAATATTTATTTTTAAAATATTTTTCTTCATTCTAGCTACATTGAGATGCCTTTTATTTATTCTTTCTCTATGGCTGCACTGATGTTGAGCGTCTGTTTTTATTTCTAGGAAATGTCGTAGAGTGCTATTCTGTTTATTTGGAGAAAGGCAGTATATTCCTGACTAATAGGCTGAAATAAAGCAATAAAGAACAGTATCACAAATTTGCATAAAAGCAAAGTTTGTCAGTGTCAGACATGGTGTGGTGAGTAGTTACTGAACAGCCAGGCCAGAAGGAAGGTTTTCCTTGGGTTGGTTGGGTAAATATTTACTTTTTTAAAAAAGAAATTAAATTTATTTTATTTTCTACTTTAAAACAGCATAATGAGGCATGTTTCACATTCAATGTAAATTACTTTCTCTTGTTAATCTTAGCAGTGGTCTATGGGAACGTTGTGTTTTATGACAATTAATTTGGAGTTCAGTGGTTTTGTTTTTCCTTAAAACAATGTCTTCTCAATTTATAATAGTTTCACTGTGTGCATTTTCTGTTAAAACAGAGTAGAATGGCACCTTCTTTGTCTTCTCTGTTGTTTTTCTTATTGTGCATTTCAAGTGTGTGCCCTCTTTTTTCTGTTCATCTTTTGGCCTCCGCCTGCCATGTAATGGGGGATCAAGCTTAAAATGGTTTCAAGGGACCATTTCTTAATGTGAAGACTTTTCAGGGCTGCCAGAAATAACCAACAATTAATGCGAGTACTGTTCTAATACTTGTTTGGAGTTGAGTCACACTGATGCTTGTAGCATGGATTTGTAGCACAGGGAAAACAAACACTGTGTGCACAGCACCAGACAGCTTCAGGTTTGAAGAACCATAAGGGAGATGTAAGTGGGTGAAACCCAGGAGGGGGTAGTAAATAAAACAAGACTGGATGGTAATCAGTGTTTGGTATGAGAGAATTAAACTGAGTAATCTGAGGAGGTGTTGAAGCAGAGGAAAACAAAAACAAAGTCAAAAGTATGCTTGAGACCATATGTGGTTGATGGTGATTTGGTTTGAAATGTATTAGGAAAGCAAGCAGAGATGAACCTGTGGTTTCAGCTGAAAATAAAGTACCTAGCATGTGGCTGAGGGAGGGCAGAGTAATGAACCTCTCATTTTATTGAGCTGCATGGGTTGGATAAACAACCTTGTAAATAAATTTGATACAAGTATTATCCCATTTTAAGGAACAGTAGCTTTTAAAAGTGAAACTTATGATGTTCATTGTGTTTCTTGATTGCTTGGCTGAAGATGAATGACTGGATTTTGCTCTGTGAGATCATAAAGCTGCATTATGTATTATCCTGAAATTAGGGGAAAGACGTAACCAACAAGTACAAAGTGTAGGAGTTTCATAGTCTGGGAATAACTGTGATAATGGAAAGACTCAGGAAAATGCTTTAACTTCTAGACAGTGTTTTACCATTTGCTTACAAAGAGTAAGTATAGTCTCACTGCTACAACAGTGGAAAGCGTGAAAACCACCAAGGCTGAGAAAGAAAACCTGTGATTAATTTTATTATCTTAATAGTCATGTGGTGATTCACAGAAAGTGCCAGGAATTTTTCCATTTCAAATGAATGGTTATTTTACTTGCATACTTTCTAAGTAATAAAGCTGAAACGATTTGTAACAGAGCTCAGCTGAAGTAGATGGATCTATACCAGCAGAGGATTTGTTCCAGTTTCCTCTTCTGTATTCATTAGAACAATTGGGAAACTGTTATTTTCATGATGTAATGCACTGGTTGTTTTAAGAGCTAATTCCCAAACAACCTGCTAATTGGCCTGAAATAGTGCAGTGCATGTGGTGCTCCCTTGGGATTTGAAGTTACGGATGATCCTATTCGTTAGTGGCTTCAGAAATTAAACCTCTCATGAGTGTTTTAACTGTGCTTTTGTAAGGACTGAGTGAATAAGTGCATGATAGTTTGAAACACAGTGTTCAGAGCAATTGTTCTATGTTACATGATTGCTGGGCAAATTAGACTTGCAGTGGAGATTTCCTTGCAGGCTACTGTGCTGAAGTTCTTGGCTCACAAGCATAGGGTTGCAGAGATGTGATAGAAGGTATGACATATATCCTGGTCTAATTTTGCAGTAAACTAGAAACCATTTAGCAAGTTCTAATGCACAAACTTAGATACTTAGAGGAGTGCAGCATATAAACCGATGCTTGAAATTTATGAATCGCATTGCATTTCACATCATTTTTCTGTATGTTCTATTGCCAAGATGCTATGCTTTTATATTGACACTGCTTCACTACATTGTTGAGTGGTGGAAGAGGAGTTGGAAAGAATTTTGACTTTTTACAGCTTCGTAAAAGATGGTGAACACTTCAGCAGTTTGGAATTTAGATTGACAATTTTAACTGGATGTGCCTGAGCAGCTCATCAGAGACACAAAATTGATTAAGATCTTGCTCCCTCCCCATCTGCCCTCCCTCATTTAGGCTTCTGAATCAACTTGATTAGCTGAACAACTCTGTTCTTAATTTTTCAGATTTGTTCAGGCTGTCTCCAGAGTAGGGAAGATGATATTGCACTGGATTTCATTTGGTCCATGTCGGTGATTTCACGACTGTGAGAACAGGGAATGTGTTTTGCTTTCAAATTAAAGGTTATGTTTTTGTGTGGTGAGGTCCCAAACTCAAGGAGCAATTTCTAGAGTGATTTTTACAGTGAGCAAAAACCTACTGCGTGGTTGTGTGCCCAGATCAATGGTTGCATTCCTGCTGCTGAGACTCTCCTGCCTTGGGACTCATCTCAGGGCCGAGTCTACCATGAGAGACATCGAAGGTATAAAACCAGTGGGTAAGTAAGTGTTTTACTGATGAATAATGATTCAATTATATAACTTAACTATAATGTCTGCTAATGGGAGTGAAGTGCAGAGTGAAAGAGGCATTGTAGGCCGGTATATGTGAAATGTGAATTAATTCAAACAATGTAGAGAGCATTGGAGACTTCTGCAGTATTTTTGTGAGTGTTATATGTGCCACATTTTAATTGCTTGATGTTATTCTCCAAGCTGCATGAAATTAAATAAAAGGAAACTTACAATGGAACAAACAGGAAATGAAATAATAAGTGGAATAAGATGTCTCTGGAGAGAATGGCAAGGGATTTGCAGTAATATTCAAGAAGTCATTAGATGTGAGAGTCCCACCTGTGTGCTCCAGCAGCCTTGTTTTACTCACACCCATATAAAACTACATAAACTATATCATGGAGAGAAGTGAAGGTGGGAAAGGCTGCATGCATGAGCAGCAGAGGCTGGATACAGAGGCATTTGGAGTTGGATATAGAAGGAATGTTACGTTATATTTCTTCCTTCCCTCTCTCTGCACCCGTCACCACAGCACATTTGGATTGGATGGGCCGTAACCACAACAACTGAAGGAACAATAATTTGTGAATATTTGAGTCAATGAATTGTGGTTTCCTACAGTTGTTTTCTCCATTTATTCTCTGAGGTTGATGCCCATCATCCACCACTCCCCAGGTGCCCTTATATTTCAGTACCTCTCCTTTTCCTCTGGCTGCTCACCATTACTTGCAGCCTCCTCATGTATCCCTGAAATCACTGAGCAGTACTCCAGCTCTGCCTCCATGAATTCTTTGAGCCCTGTGCTGTAGGTGGTTGAACTCATGCTAGGCTCAGAATTTACCAGAGGAGCACTGTCAGACTGCATGGTCTGCTTTTCAGCAATCTGACACTAGTTTGGGAGGGAGGCTAGTTTTGGCGTACATGGTGTATTGTGGGCAAGATCCTCTTATACTGCAATCACCACCAGCAATAAAGATTTTCTGGTTCCACCTTCTGTACAGTCCAGGTGCTGCTGTCATCGTTAGGGCTTGTTAAGCTGTTTCCTCTAGTGCTGCTTCACCTCTAGCCTTGCCATCAAAAATGGAAGCACTTGCATATGCTACTGATCATTACATTTACTGTTACACTGCCTAACCCTGGTCAAATAGGAGAAATTTGTCCCTTCATAAATGGACTTTTAGTGTAATATACATTGGCTGGCCTTGGTCCTTCTCCAGTGTATAGGCTTTGCAGTGCTGCAGTTTGGTCAAAGCAGTGTGTTCAGTATGCTACTGTGATTTCAAGTGCACAGAAAGAACCAGTCTGCTGGTTACCAGGCTGGCATATACTGTTAGTTTTTTGAACACAATGTTTACATCTTAGCCAATGTGCCTTTTTTTTCTTTTCTTTTTTTTTTTTTCCCCCACTTAATACAACAGAGTTAACATTTTTGCTGACTGCGGCTCCCACTGGAGCTGATTGAGCTAGTATTTCTGTTCTCTAAGCCTTCTGTTTGTGGTTTCCATAAAGTTGAAAGTAGTTCTCGGTGCTGATTATGTTTTTTTTCCTGGCCTAAAATTTCATCTCAATTCCATCTGTACCAGATAACCCTTCTTGGGTTTATTGAATCTCTTCCAAAATTAAAAAGAAAGCATTTTCTGTGAAGTTTTCTTAATTTGAAATGGTCTGTGATATTTCTGCTGGAGTAAACACCTTTTGTTCTACATGTAGTCAGTTTTTTGGAGTGAGTTTGATATGGGACTCAGGACATCAAAACCATTTGGCTTATTGAACTGTAAGATGGCAATACTCTTTTTCTGGCAGGCCTGTGAGCTCCCTCCTGGTAATATGTAGTAAACTCTTAAATATTAGTATTGAAATTTTTCATGCCATCTGCCTTTTTATTTGATGTCTCATCAAAATGTTTAGGGTTGTTTTTCAAAATGATTGTGTGGGAAAAAATGTATTGTTTTGTCACTTGCAGAGGCCCCTTCTGTCATGGGCTTTGCAGGGTAGGTTTGGCAGAAGTCGACATTTTTAGAGGAAAATGCTCTGCTGGTTTTATTTAATTCTTGCCAAGTTTAGAAGTCTCTGAAAAATATGTGTCAGTAATAAAATTCTGCAAGCTTACCTGTCATCTCTGTGCAATTAAGCAGCGGATGGCCCATCCTCGCTGAGCAAGCAAGAATGCTGCAGCCCAGGGTTATTGTGTGTGTGAACAGCCCTCCCTAAGCAGTTCCTTGTTGCTGCAGGCTGAGGTTAAACTGCATCCTGAAACAGGAAAAGAGCTTCTGTTTCCAAAGTACCTAGTGACCAGCAGGTTATTCAAATGCAGATGAAATACAAGCCAGGCTGTGTCAGGAGGTGGAAAGAGGGAAGGAAGGAGGCAGGAGGGATTTGAACGTGGGCCTGGTGACTCAGGAAGGGACAGGGAGAGAAGTTGCTTTGGAAGATAAGAGTTCTACTGGAAGATGCTGTGGTTGCTCAGAGATGTCTCTGAACCTCTTTTTAGGTCCTCAACCCTTATTCTTCCCTGGTTTCTAAAAAGAGATACACAAGCAAGAGAAAAGGATCCCTCTGAAAGCCTCAAGTCTGTCTTTGGAGCAGGGGCTGGGTACCAGGTTTTGCACATTGATTTCTGCTCGTCTGCATAACACAAGCACTGCCACCACATTTGCACTTTGAGTTCTGTCACGCAGAGATTAGTGTCTGTTGGCACTGAGATTGAGACAGTATTTATACTTTTTGTCTTGTAAAATGTTCATGTGTACCTTATTTGAGCTTTGATTATTTATATATTTACTTCAATCTTCCATTGTTTTGGGAAAAAATGTTGTTATTAGTAGATGTAAACCTGAGACATGATTTAAATAGGATGAAAGTCATTCAAAACAGGAATTGTCTTGAGGTTTGTTTTCCTTATGTCTTCAAATATTAATTCTTTGTTTAATATTTTATGTGATTGAGTTTGTAGTATGAATTTTACCAGTTCCATACAGGAGTCAGCAAATACGAATTGTGTGATCTAACAGCTCAACAGATCTAACAGCTTTAAATTCCCCCTGCACTACTGTGTTAGACATCAGTTTCACAGACTGTCCTCGTGGATCCTGCCCACCTGCTGAGCCTCACTGCTTTATCCACGGCTGCATTGTTTCTAACCACATCTGGTAAAGCCTTGAGGAGTTACTGGGGCTCCTGTCAGGAACCATATGCGTACCTAATATGTCACACTCACAGTCCTGGAGGGAGGATGGAGAAAGACACAACAGGTAAGTGACACACTCAAGCAGAGGAAAAAGAAGCAAGAGTGGGATGGCATGGTCAGGTGTGACTTGGTTTGGTGTTGACATTGGTGGGCAGTACTACCCCATCGCTGGGTTCAGTCTCTGCTAATGCTGTCAGATGCAACATACAGTCCTCTGTAGGTGAAGCTTCTCCTCAGAAACAGCTTCATCCTCACATCAGTCAAGCAATGCCCCGTGGTTCCTCTTACTGAAAAGCTGCTCTAGAACCAAACCCCTTAGCAGTCAAATCCCTGTCATTTTGAGTTTATTTTTACTTGTTCCCATATTAAAAAATGGCCATGCATTCCTCATTGTCTTCTGCCTTGAAGGATTGTTCTGTGTTTTTCATTTTGGCTTAGACAAATCACAGTGTTTTTTACATGAAAAGGCATGGCTTTTACCTTATGAGCATGTTTGCAGTAGAGTTGTTGCTGCAAGTGTGCTGCTGTAGACACACCTGACATACCTCTGAGCTTCCTGGTTGACTGACTGTTAGCAGCACAGTTGCCACAGTGTAAAGGTCAGTACCAGGTGACCAGATTCCACTTGAGTCTTCTAGTTTTTGGGATTTTTTTATAGAACTAGCTTTCTGGAGATTGAAGACCTAAGTCTGCTGCAGAAAACTTGTGGTCCTCTTTAGAAGGGTCAGCATAGTGTGATTCACCTCAAGCCTCTGGCCAATGTCAGGGCCCTTCTCCAAAACAGTTCTGAAAGCAACATCAGTTCTCTTGGCTGCACTTTCCTGGTCTCATGATGGAACCACACTGATAGTTTGGAGCATCCTGCACTCACAGTTCTTGCAGGCACTGCATCTTGCACTATTAAACCTTGTTTTGTGCTCATTGTCATGCTTTTCTTCCCTGCTGATGCTCGACTCTGTCCTTAAACACCACTTTAAAAGAACTTCTTTAATAACGAGCTCTCTGCCTGGTAATTTCCCCTTGCTCTTGTTTATCCTTTAAGTAGTTTATCTGATTTATACATCTTATACTTTTGCTGACTTTCCCCACCTTTTCCAGTTTAGCCTATGTAGTACTTTGCCAAATGATTTATTAAAATCCCAACAGATTACATTCACATTTTTTTGTGGGAATAAAATAGAAAAGAGGCATTTTGGTCTAGTATGCCATGATCAGTCTTCTGTAATGCATTTGATCTTCTTTTGTTTTCCATTCTTTTGTCAGGATTTGTGTGCTATCTGTAGATGACTGATGTGTCTGTGCTACCAAAATGACTTTTTTCCCTCTTTCCTCCCAAGTATAGGCACCATATTTGGCTTTCTTCAGTCATGTGGTACTACCTCATTTGATGGATTTATTTAATATCTGTGCTATCAGACTTAAAATTTCATGTACCAGTTCTTTCGGTGTTCTGTGATTAAGATTGTTCTGCCACCCAGACTTGACAGCAATAAGCTCTTTGGCTTTTGCTTCTATCTCAGCAATTTCTATCCCTGAGAACTCATTCTTATTAGCTGTCGTGTGTCTGCTCCACTGTTCAGCATTGGTTTAGTTTTTTTGAAAATGAGTGGCGATAGTAATTTCTTTTGGGGGCTATGTGTACATTTCACATGAATCTGCCCTACTCCAGTGAAGAACTTCATGCTTCTTTCATGTTCTTAGTGTGGTCATTTCTTCTTGTTGTGGGTTTTTGTTTTGTTGGTGATTTTTTTGTTTGTTTCTTTTTGTAATTAAAATGTGGCTGAAGGACTGTCTCATTATCGATATTCTCTTTGCAGTCTGTCTGGTTCATCATCAGCAACACTGCTGTTATCTGTTATCTGTCTCATGTACTCTGAGGGCATGTGCTTGTGAGTTTTAGGACAGCAGAATGCATTCAGCTGTTACCCTTTTCCATGTGTAAAATCTGTTTTTACTGTTTCTCCTTGAAGTTATCTTGTGCTGGACCCTTCTCTTACCAGACTTTCTTCCCTTGGGGTAAAAGCTGGTATAATAGCTCTGTCACTGCTTCCTTCAAGAAATTCAACATCACTGCACACATGTCATGAAGGGTCTCTGCTTTTTTAGTGACTTTGTGGAAGTAAAGAAAATGATTGTGGGAGAGCAGAAGGATTATGTGGGTTGTCTTTCAAATAACAAAGAGAAGACAATGAAGGCATGAATGTCTGTAAAAAGTACAGGTAGACTCCAGGTAGAGCATCTAATTAATTTGAAGCTAGATACTTTTTAGTGCTGGGCCTTCTGCCACCTACTGAGGAAGAGGCTCAATATTTCTGAAATTTTAGAATTTCAGGGTTTTTTTAAAAGTCTAGCAATTAGGAGCCTTGCAGACTTTCAATGACAGCTTTTTCTTTCTGAAGATAGCTCGCACAACAAAGAGTGATCCTGTTTTGGAGTGGGTGCAGAAGCAACATGGGTTTTGAAAAATTTTAACCAGCTCTAATTGCTCCATGCTGAGGAAGTAACTATAAAGTGAGTTTTGAATTAATCTGAACTGCACCAGTCTAATTCTGTGTGGACAATTCATGGACTCTTTGTTATCTTCTGAAAACAAATTGAAACTGCAAAGCAACAGGGAGGTAATTTTAGTTTTCTTCTAGTGCTTCTGTGGAAGCACAGAAATTAAATAAGGGCACCTTGCTTAAAAGGGCACAGATAAAACTGTAAGTGGTATGCTGCCATTGCTAGCTTTGCTCAAAGATCCATGTCTGCTGCCACATGTGAGATGCACTCACTGTGAACCATCCACCTGACAAATTGTAGCACTCTGGAAGCTGAAGCAGTTTGTGACCTGAGGAGATAGTGCTGAGAGGTGGAGGAACATGTCCACATCTTTTGTCCTGGTGCAGGGATACAGTTGAGCTGTCAGTGTGTGATCAGACAACAAAAGACTATAAGCAGAGCTGGCCTTGTGAAGAACCTGCTCAGTTCTGGCAGGGTTTGGCAGCACCAGTATTGTGAGATTCAGACTGAACGAAGTTGTTCTGGAGTCACGTCAGCAGTACTGCTGTTAGCACTAAATCAGGGCAGGAGACCCTGTGAACCTGAGCTGACTCAATGTGCCTTGTGGTTTTTGTCAGAAAGCCACAGCTTTTTTCCATAAAGATTTGGTACCCTGGTACTCTAACCTCAGTTTTAAAAAAAAATTAATTCCCAAAGTAACCATCTGGGGAAAGCAGTGTTCCCAGGGCAAACTGCAGACACTGTAACACAAAGGTAGGTTGGATTAGCTGGAACTGCAGCTGCAGGAGGCTGGTGTATGTGTGTGTATGATGGCATTTTTTTAAGGTGACGTGCAGTATATTCTGGCAGGTAGGGGAGAGCCTATAGCCAGAGCTTTAAGCTACATGTTTTTGGCTATCTGTTTACTTAGTATTTGGGAAAGGAATACATGTTTTATTATGTGTGTCTGTACCATGATGATATTATAAAAATTCTAGCTAGGCTTCAAGCATTCTGCTGCTTGCTTACTGGGAGTCAGCAGGACTAAATAAGATTTTGCCTTTTTTTTCACTGTAGATGTCTTTCTATATTCAGAATCATCACAGAAAACATATCTAACTAGCTCCCTGCTATTGCCAGTCCTCCATGTCCATTTGACAGTGCCCTTGATCCCTGACTCTTTTTGTTTCTCACCAGGTTTTTGTCTTCCATTGTTGTGCTCTACAACTGGAGATTTTTGTAGGGTGTTGGGAAGTTTTAAATCTGTGCTGAATGTGAGCATGAAGAATAGATGATTGTGGATGCAGAAAGATGCCTCAGTTTCAAGTGGACTAAATTTTAGGCTCTCTTCTTAGCCAAAACTATAAAATCAATTAGCTGTCCCTCTGGATGATTAGGCCAGACATGTTAGGGAAACATGATGAGAAATTGTCACTGTGAGTCCTGTAGCACTCATCATCTTTGTGTATGCCTTGACAGAAATGGATGTCCAGGAAAAACAATCCCTGTAAGAGCTCTCAGTTGAAAATGTTGTGTTTACAGGTGCCTGTAACTGTCTTTTGCTGTGAAGAAAGAGATTTGAAGCAACTGCAATTCTTCCAATTTCAGACACTGAAAGTATGGAAGACAACTCGATTTTGTAGTCTTTATAATTGGCTTATTTTTTTTTCCCCTGTTAGTGGGAGGAAATGCTGGAGCAGTTTTGTAAATACTGCTAATGCTCAGGTTCTGGAGTGGCACTGGATTTGATAAAAAACCTTATCAGAAATCCTGCAGTTTAGCTCTACAGGAATCAATACAACTATAAGGTTGATTATGTAAAAGCTATTTGAAAGGCTGGAGAGGATGAACAGCAATGTTTGCTCTCTTTCATTAAAGGAGAATCAACAGCAGCATGCAAAACTTAGTGTTTTGCAATTCAAAACTTTCAGGCTATGGTAATAAATTAGAAGATCAAATAACAGCAGTGCTTTGATTTAAAAAAAACAAAACAAAAAAACCCAACCAAAACATATGGAATGATGGTACTATTGGATCTTATAATTTCTTTTGCCTGAAAAATATCACTTTGATATATAAACAGTATAATTTATGAAAGACGAGTTGCTGAGTTGTATTTATATTAGTGTGAAAATTTAATTTCTCTTCCAGTTTGTTTACTGGAGGCCATCACAGTTTGTACAAGCAGCTATGTGTGTGTGATAATGACTAATAGGGTGGTTGTTGATGGTATTGAATGTTTCAAAGCTGTTAGTTTAAATGCTTTAGGTTTATTATTAAAAATGAGGAATTAGATTCTTAAATAAATAAAATACATAACCTCAAGATAATAAAATGTAACATATTGGAGTCTTATGGAAGCTTAAACTCAAACTGCTTGCCAACAAATTTTTTTAAATCAGATTAGCTCTTACTTGAAGTCTCTGCTCTGTAATGTTTGGATTGCCAGAGACCATGGGGAATATCTCTTTCTGTTGTAATTAAATTGAACAGAGTCATGTTAATGTTACATCTTTGAAAGCCCCTCTTTGAAGGCATGTAAGAGAGCCCCCTTCAGCAAGAGAAATGCTGTAGGCAAATGCAGTGGATTTTGATACAAATGTATGCTTTTTAATGAAGAAATCTTAGCGAACCAAGTTTGACAACAGCAGAGGTGAAATGAGAAACACTGGGGCAAATGCACCAACCTAAAACCTTCATAATTGATCATGATATGAGCACAATAAAATAAAGGTTAAGAATCACAAAATCTCATAAAGCAATGGCTCTGAAGTGGCTGGAGCGGAGTGGGTCATTATTCACGGGCCTGTGATCTCCCAGCACAAACAGTTCTGTGCTGCTACTGAGATCAGCCCTGCTCAGCCTTTTGCAGTGCTGCTGCTGTAAATGCAGTTGAGAAATCGTGGTTATATTGTGAAGATGATCAGGTTTTAGGTTCAGTAAACTTATCTCCCCCACCCCTAAGAGCTAAAATCAAGTGGCTTTGTTTATGGTCCTATTTCAAGAGAGGTAATTATCTTCTGCTGTTCCTTAACATCTCTGGAGCTTTATGTTGAATCACAAGGGTTGCTTTCCTCTCTTGGCCTGCTCTAATCTGTAATTCCTTGTGGGTGATGCCCCAGTGTTTGATTTCTGGCTGAGATTTGAGACTTTGATATCCTGTTCAATCTCTATCTCTTTCCAAGAATTTCTAGGTGTTGCACCTGGGTGTTTGGCGTTGCACTGGGTGTCCGGCGTTGCACTGGGTGTCCCTGGAGAGTTTTGAGGGTGGTGAGCTGCAGTGGTGTGAGAAGGGCCCAGAGGCTGCCCCAAGCTGGACATGGCCAGCTCCAGTGGACCCACCACAGGACAGAGTAGAGCCCATCAGCCACAAGTGTGACACCTCTGTAAAAACTATTTTAAAAGTGGGCAAAAAATGCTGGACAGGAAAAGGAGGAGGGGGAAAAGTGTAACAAACAGTGGAGGGAAACAGAGATCAGAGAAGAAGGAGGAGGAAAAGATGCTTCATGGTACCTTAGCAGATACTGTAGCCTAAGGAGGAACCCACACTGAAGACAAATTTTTTCCTTAAGGACAGCAGCCTTTGGGAAGAGGCCCTGCTGGAGCAAGGGAGAAGAGGGAGCGGGAAGGGGTGATAGAGAGGAACCACGGTGTGCTGACTGTAATGTCCCTGTTCCCCTGCGCTGCTCAGGGGTTGCAGGGTGGAGGAGTGTGAGGAGTGAAATTGAGTCTGGAAGGGAAAGGAGGAAGGATGTTGCTTTAATGTTTGTATGTGTTTCTCTTGACAATAAATTGAAGAAATTTTCCTCTATCAAATCTATTTTGCCTGTGAAGGTAGTTGGTAAACAATATCTCTGCCTTTATCTCCACTCACAATCCTATTTTCTCCCCCTTTGCTGCTGAAGAGGAATGAACAAGCAGCTAGGTGGGCATTTGGCTGTTTGCTGAGGTTTCTCCAGCACTTTATGCTTGTGGTGGGTCAAGAGATAGATACTGGTCTGCCTTTTAATGGCAAGAAACATTAGCTGTGTATTATACTGCTGCTTTGCATGTTAGGCACAAATATTCTGTGAAAAGCAATAGGAGCAAGAAATCTAGATGATTCTTTAAAAATTACACTATGAAATAGACTTGTAGCATTTTTAATTTCAATACATTGTATTTTATCTGGAATTTTGATTATAAGATAATATGTTATCTCTTACCTTCCCTCCTTACTGGGAAGTTAGTCCAGTGGCTGGGCAGGGCTGTGGGGACCTGGAGGCTGGCACTCCTGGAGCAAGAACTCATGCCCTGAGGGGCTGACTTGTGCTCCCTGGCTGGGGATTTTGACAAAGCCTGTCTAATAATTTGTTGATATTTGTGACAAAAGTCTTATGGCCGTGAAAATAATTAATTCTATTGTAAAGTCTCACTGACTTCAGTGAGCTTATGGAGGCATTAACCCTACAAGAGTCTCTTTGCATGGTTTGATCTTTGATTTTAATAAGTATTTCTCTTGGTTTCAGTATCAAGCTGGGTGAGACATTAGGGGAGTTTGCAACATGAAACAGATGGCTGTTTCTTTGGAGGAAGCTAGTCTGAGAATTGAAACCCAGTCTAATTAAGCAGTTGACAGGTTGAGTCTCTCATCTTTTCTGAGCAGTCTGCAGCAAAATTAAAATTGTGAATCCTGGAAATAGTTAATTAAAAGCATCATTTTGGCCATGCAAGTTGCTTCATTGAACTGAATGGGATTTCTCCAGCGATCAGTCACCTGTGCTGAAGTGTTTTCAGGGTTTGCATCTTTCATCTGTGAAGATCTAGAGTAAGGTTTTTCAAGCTCAGGCACGTCAAAGCTCAGGGAGTCTAATTTTTGTTGACTTTGTGATATTGAAAGCTGTAAAGTCACAGTACTGAGAAATACATCAACACTTGCTTCACCCCTACTTACTTCAGCAGCGTAAGTCTGTTTCTAAATACTCAGCTGCTGAGGTTCTACTGTTAATTCCTTCCCACCCTTAGATCCTGGATGTGCAGATTTTTCAAAGGCATCTTTGTTTTTAGCAGAGCTTTCAGAGGCACCAGGACAGGTGAATTATCTAGTCACTAGGTATTTCAAAGGAGGATAGTTTCCATTACTAGGAATGCTTATAATACCCACCAGGTGCCTCTATGTCTTCGAAGCTCAGGGAAAAGTTTGAAGTGAGATAAAACCCAAGTAATTTTAAGTATTTGGGGCAGATCTGATTTTGAAACATTCTGCCTCAAGAAACATTTTCAGTTATAGGTGTTGCTATGCTTTTGGGCAAGGATAGGCAGTTTGCTCATAGCAGGAAGTAGTTACAGTATAGAAGGAGGATGAAAAACACATGAACTTGTCTTTTCTGTTCTTCTTTGCCTTTGAAAAGCCCAGGTGTATCCATTAAAATACATCAAGTTTTATCTTCCTCATTTTGAAATCTACGAATTTAAAGTAGTGGCACTTGAACTTTTTGCTCCTACTTTCAGTCCTAGAAATACATGTTGGAAGGACCATGTACTTGTATCTCTTTCTCCTTCATGTTGCTGAAAACAGAATGACAGTAGCACTTAACATTTTCCATCTACATGAGGAAACTTCAGCATTTCTCCCTCTCATATTATGGACGATTGTCATGGGTAAAGTGGGGATTGAAGTTTGCTGAATTATAAAATGCAGCTGTTTGATCTTGTATGTAGTGGATCAAAAAAGAGCCATTTCTCATTATTTTGTGCTTTCCTAGACACATTTTGGTGCAGCTGAAATGTGCTATTACTGTGAGAAATATTGAGAAAGCCATAGGTTTTCTGTCCTCTGGCAGTATGTGTAAAATAAAAACAAAGCATTAAAATTAGGATGTGGTGGTATGTATTCAAATCTCTGTAAAGGTTTTGTTTTGAATGGGTGAATTTCAAATTGTCTCTAAAAACAGAAAGGCATTTTAAAATGTGGTTTCCATTTGCTTTGCTAATTTCTTTTATTAAAGGTTGTTGCTTAATATTGTAATTCATAATTTGTTGATATAACACTTTAAAATGTTCTGTAGTGCTTCCCACAGTTTAACAAAACAAAATTTAAGATCTTGCTAAAGGACTGGTATCTGTCTCTAGAGCAATGAGGCAAGAATTACTGCCAAGACATGCCTTGTCAAAGTACCCAGCCTTCTTGGTGAAGTGCTTATATCTCTGATAAAGTTCTGATACATTTCTTCATCTTACTTTTGTTTTTATAAATGTCTGTGTCTTGGTGCTTAGTTCTTCTAAATGTGAGATGTAGGAAATGGAACAGATGTTTGTATAGCTACTTATTGAGCTCATGGAAGAAATACATAAAGTGGTATTTTCATTGTTATAATGAAATTATAATTACATTTGCTTGTGAAGTTTGAATTGGGTTCTTAACAGGAGCATGTTCAACAGGCAAAAAATATTAAATGGCATAAAACATCATGTGATATTCGAATAATGAAAAATGTATCACTTAACAGTATTTGCATTATTCAGAGTTATACACATACAAGTGTCTGCTCTAATCCCTTGCCAGTATGTTGTCTTGGTAACCAGCTACCTGCACACCTGCTCAGCTTCTGCAAGTGAGGGAAAATGGATGGTTATTGGCCACAAATATATTGAAATGGAATATAAAAATCCATCAGAATATTAATATTTAATAAGGCTGTGCCTTCAAACTTCAGTGCTCTAGCTAGTCTCTAGCAGCAAGTTTTATACTTGAACAAAAAGAGATGTGACATCATTTGTGTTCTTTCTGTAAAGGAGGGAGAAGTCAAATTCAAATTCGTAGCCAAAGATCCTGTAACACAAAGAAGAGTATCAGCAGCGTGTATATTAAAAATAGTCTTGTTCTAGTGAGTGTCTATTGTCTTTTGAGTAACTGTTTTGGAGTACTTAACAACTGTTGAGGAATTAATCACTTTTCAAAACATTTCCTGTTTGCCACTGAACTGAAGTATCAGTTCCATACAGGTACATGGACCCGAGAACTAGAAACTGGTGGCAGGGGTTTGAGGCAAAGGAGGGCAGGTAGATAAAATGCTGTTAGGATTGGACCTGAAAATACCTCCTGCTTTGGCTGAACTTCATTGGCAGAGTTTTACCTTAACTTGAAATAATTTCTCCTGCTTGCTTTGTAATTACAACCTTCTACTAAACCTGAAGAACTTAACACTGGGATTTTAAGAGCTGGTAAAAAAGGCATAAAGGCTTGTATGGGCATTTTTTAGTTTAACTTCATGAATAACTGCTAGAAAAATGGGATTTTTGACTAACTAGTATTTCATAAGTATATCTGGAAAAATCTAAAGAAAGCAAAAATGTGTGTAAAATATCTAAAAAAGTAAGAATAGGTACCAAAACAGTTTTTTGGCACAGAAGTGTCTGGTGCACAATTGTAGCCAGAAATAAGCCAGAATGGGTATGGGATTGGGGTATGTATGATGTATGATTCTGTGTGCACACTGATGCTATCCTGTGACAGCACAGAAACCTCTTTCTCGTGAGAAAGAATCTATTTGTTTATATAAATTAAGATAAAGTTAGTGAAATTCTCAGGATTCCAGGTGGCTAATCAGCTGCCAGGGGCGTGCAGCAAGTAGCCAATTAACTGAGAATCCATTCTGTATATAAAAGCTGAATTTAATAAATAAATCTAGCTCTTTTGCCACTTTGACCTCTCGAGTTCCGTGTTTCGACATCCGCCCGCAGCGACACTATCCCACTAAGAAATGTCTTCCCAATGCATGGGCAGAGTGAGCTTGCCCTTGCCTACTGCTGTAGTTGTAAACCTTTGCTGAGAGACATCTGTCTATACAGATGTGTATAGTCAGAGATGACAAAGAAAAAGTTATAGTCCCGAAAAGGGCAACAACTTGATGTTAACCAGATGCATATTTAGCAGATTGTCTCCTGGGTAGGATAATGCATGTCACTCCAGCATTTCTTGTCAGGGATATTCTAGGCATCCAGACATGTGGTGTCATGTACAGTCCTGGAAGTACCGATTTTGAAACATGAAATGGGATCACATTGCTTTAGATGGATTTCTCCTTGTAGTATAAAAATTGGATGTGTTTTGCCTTTATTTTCTTTCAGTCTTCTTTTAAAATATTGAGCATTAGGAAATAAAAATTATATGGAGTTAGAAGTCCAGCTTTTTTTAAAAAACCAACCTGAACCCGTATTCATGTTGAGGTGCAAGTGTTCTTTTAAAAATGCCCTTTACCTCAGTTGTTTTTGTAATGCGGGTTCTTACACAAATATGTGGTACAAAGAGTTGAACTATGTGACCTGGTAAGGTGGAGTTCAGCTTCCAAAAAAAAAGACAGGAAGTCTATATTCTAAATTACATGTAAAACATCTTGCATTCAAAAGCTGGTTTTAGTCTTTTTGTTTCTGCTTGTGTTTCAGTAGCCTTGACAGCACGCTAGGTTCTGCCCACACAGAGGAAGGCTGTTTCCTTGTCCTAACATATAGATCCCATTGCACAAGACATGACAAAAACAAATGAATCACCACAGGAAGAGTTTCAGACTTAAGCTATATTGGCTCCTGTGCTTACTCAGAAGTTGATCTAAGATGAACTGGCTCTTTTTTTAGAATCATGTGTATGGATATGTGTGTAATTTATATACATACAATATAAAACTGGAGTCCTGTAGATTTCTCATTAGCTACTATTATTATTAGCTATTAGGTTTGCTATTAATAAAAGTCTCTATGGGTAAATTTGATGCTATTGTATTGACAATACTGAAGGCTGGAGGTCATAACCATTTTATATGAATTATGATTTTGTTTCCTTTTGTAATTCTCTGATACTGTAGAAATATACTTTTCCAACTGTACTGTTTTTGGCATCAGCATGCTAAGCTTGGACAAGTGAAAGACAGTTGTGATTGTGTTTTATTTTCTAGGTTATGTAACAAGCCCCAAGATTTTACTAATTTAGATTTACACCTCAGGATGAAAGTGGTTTTACTTTCACAGCAGTGTGAACTTAATAAATTGTCAACATATTGAAGCATGAATTCAAATTCTGTAGTTCAGAAGTATGAGAAAGGATTGCTCTCTCTTTTAGACAGCCTTCTCAGCCATGTGGGATGGGTGTAACACTGAATCTAGTTAAAATTTCATGCTCACTTATGCTGCTTCACTCTGCTCAGCCCTGGTGAGACACAGCAGGAGGGTTGTGTCTAGTGCTATCTCACCACAAGAGAGTGGAGTGTGTCCAGCAAATTGTCATGGAGAGGATCAAAGGTCTTGGAGCATCTGACATACAAGGAGAGGCTGAGAGAGCTGGGAATGTTCAGCCTGGAGAAGGGAAGCTCAGGGGGGTGTTATCCATGTGTGTAATGGCCTGATGGGGCAGTGAGTAAAGATGAAGCCAGGCTCTTCTCAGTGTGCCCAGTGACAGGATGAGAGGCAGTGAGCAGAGTGAAATATGGGAAAATCTGTTTGAATGCAGTCAAGATTTATTCTTTTAAGGGTGGCTGAGCACCAGACCAGGCTGCCCAGAGAGTTTGTGACTTTTCCATCCTTGGAGCTATTCAGAACCTGGTTGGATGCAGCATTGAGCAACCTGCTGTAGTTGGCCCTGCTTTGAGTAGGGGGTTGGACCAGATGACTTTCAGAGTTCCCTTCCAACATGAAATCTTTTGTTTAATTAATCAGAAAGAAATTGCTAATTGTTTATCAGTTCTGTTTGCTCTTTCATCCTGACTGATGCTGGATACTGTTAATGTAATACTGGTGTCCAAAGGTTATGTTTAAAGACAAGTATATGCATTAAACAAATGCCTTTTTCTAATGTACGTGTTGGATGGTGCACTTAAACTCTAGAGTCCTTTCATTCCTGAAAGCTGCGTATATGCTAGCTTCATTGCTAGGTAAGAGTCTCAGAAATTAGTCTGTCCTGCACACTGAAGTGCTCCACAGGCACACAGCCACGTGCAGAAAGCGTGGCAGTGTTGCACGGGATGACTTTTGGCACAGGTGTGTGTCTACTCTTGGGAAATTCTAGTTATTATCACCAGAGGACATGATAATTCCCATCTAACAGCACTCTGCCTATTGCTGGGTGAAGTAGGCAGGCAGGGTTTCAGAGACTGCCCATCCCACGATGAGTGAGAAGGTTCTTTTTTCCTATGTTCTGTTGAAATATTTCTGCCTGTATCTGTAATTAAAATATGAAAGCTTCTGGAAATGTTTGTTGATTATAAACTACAGATGCCAAGAGTCAGATCAGAAGGTAAACAGTTAAATAAAAGGGCAATATTTAAGCTCTGTTTTAGAACCAACCTCTGCTAATGTTTCATTTTGAACCTGTAATCAGCAGCAGCTGTGAGGGAGAGGGAACGTGAACATCATTATTTTGGTGTAAAAACCTAGTTCTCAATAAACCCTTTCTTGCAGATGTGTTTCTGGGCACCAACAGAAAATCTCATTGTGAAGACTTAATACCATTTTAATATGCAGGATTGTCCTTGACAGTGCACTATGGAAAGGGGCGATTTGCTTTAGTAAGGGTAAAGTGCCTTTCAAGCTATAAACAACAAAAAAACCCCAATCAACTAAACAAAAGCTGTAACAGAACTCATGGGTATAGTGTCTGAAATGCTGGTCAGGACAGAAAGTAAGTTTTTTCTAAGATGGGTGTTAAGTGTGCATCTTCAAGAGGAATATATATTTTCATTGTGGTGCTCTCTCAAGTTCCAGTGTAAGTGTAGAAATGACTAGCAGGTCTAGATGGGCATCTTTGGCAAATTAAAATTAATTTGCTTCCCACAACTCATTGCATTGTTGGGTATTCCTGTGCAGCTTTGCTCAGATTTTAAAGCACATTGTGATTATTTGAGTGTTTTGATGGATCCCTTTCTGGACTTGTGAATATATAAGTAGTAAATTAAGATGCACTTTGTTCCATAAGAGAAATTCTGAAGTGATGCATAATGGGGGAAAGTGTATGGGTTTTATTTTGGCTTCTTATTAGATCTTTGGTCTTCAACTGTTTCAGAGACATGAGGATGTACTAGTGATTATTCATAGGTTCTGTATGTGCTGTGTAGCGACAGCTTTACCTGTAAAGCAGTTGTAAACCATGCTGTAATACAGAGCCTTCTGAAACAGTTAAGTCTAAACCACTTTCCTTAAATACATTTCAATTCATGTGATAATACCTGTATTAATCAAAACTCCAGAGATGAAATTTGGTGGGTGTGCATGGAAAATTGAGATATGGGAAGGAGTCTGTATGCAGTCATTTTGGTCAGTGGTTACAGACAGTGATGCAGCTGCGAAGGTCAGGGTCAACGGAACTGCCTCTATACCAATTTTCTACTGGAGTAATTGAGGTAAAGGAAGTAAGATTAGCTTCAACTTTTGTGTGATGTCGACAGCATATTTAAGTACATATTTATGTTTCTTCCTTTTACCAAAATGTTAGCGAGATAGGTGATAACCACCAAATTAGAGCAATTTTCAATGGTGGCTGTAGTTCAGCTGATTGCTGCCCTGGGACTGGGTATTGGAATGACACATCCCATTAACTGTCTTCCCTTCTGACCGAATTCTCCTCTGGTGTTGGGATCTGCCACCCCACATCTGACAGTCAAGGGTGAGGCTTGTTTGGATGTTGTTAATCTCCTAATCTTACAGATGCATCAGATGTGCTGGTCTTATTTCTTCTCTATTTCCAGTTACTTAAATTTGACATTACTGCCTGAAGAATGTTTATTTTCTTTAAGGAGAAATGCTTTTGAAAAGATTTTTTTTTTCAGTGATGAGGTCATGAGTGAAAATAGCACTGCTGCTATTTTACTGCTGATTGTACTGATAAGCTTCCTATCTTTTCTTTGGTCATAACTGTGGTAAATTTGTTAGGATTAAAAATGAAATGATCAGTACAATCTGTAAAAGAAAAAAAAAACAGTTATGAATTTGTGTGAGTCTATGAGCAAAGTCTGAGTGAAATGTTGAAGGTGAAAAAGTTTTTATACTGCTGAGTCTAGAAGGTCTTTGGTTTGATTTTGAGACCAAGCTATACTTTGATTTTAATGCTGTATCTTGTAACCACAGAGCACAGGTGACTCCTTAATGAGTTGGTCTACCTATTTTACTGTAGCTATGTTCTTGTCTGCACTGCTTTTCTCTCCATGTCTATGTGGAAAATAGTTGGTATAAATCACTGGTCATGTGATGGAAGCAAAAATGGTACTTTCAAATGAAATTTAAGTGTTTCAAAAAGGCCATCATTTGTGGAAGCTCTGCACCTTAAGTCACATGGATACACTCAGTTATAAAAGTTAGTTATATTGATCTCAGTTAGTATTTTTATGGGATATGCAGTCTTTATTAGCAGACCTTGAGAAAGCATGAAACAATCTCCCCCCTTTCAGATTAGCATATAATTAAAGTCTAATTAAGGCAGTACCCATTATATGTGGTTATAATTTACAATTTAAAACAATTGCCTTGTAAAACAACTAAATATGCATTAAAAGAAACAAAAAAAACCTTAGCAATTCATGACCTTTTAAAATCGGAGCAATCAATCCAGGCTTGTTTTCCACTTTAATGAATCCTGGCACCTCAAGTTTAAATGCCAAATGGTGTTTTTTTTTTTCTCCTGTGGGTCTGAAGACATTTGTTGTAGAAGTGAAGCAGAATGACAGCTGGCTTTGTCTGATGGGCAGAGCTCTTGACTGTCCTGTTTTTACTTTCCTCCATAAGAAGTCATTAATAGAAATTCACTTGGCTGGAGGGTAGAGTTAATTTGTCACAGGTATTGGGCTGATGTAACAATGATGGAAGGCAGTAGAACAATAGGGGGGGATTTTTTGTGTGTGGGCTCTTTTTGACTTGGTGATATCAAACATTTTCCAATAGAGAAGTTCTGTCTTAATGCAGTGAAATTTTAAGTAATTGTGCTGTGTTTGAAAAAGCACGTTCACAGCTAAATATTTGAACAAAGAGAAAATTCGAGATTTTTTTCCTTATGTGTCTGTATTTACATGGTCAAATATTTCAATGCTATTGAAAATACTTCTGCTTATGAAACAGTGTATCATAAGATCTACTATTAATAAAGTAATATTCTGAGAGGAAAGACCAAACTTGGAGTATTGGTTGTATCCCAGATAGAAAATGTGATTTTGTTTTTTGGGATGTAAATTATCCAGGTTTCACCCTCAAGGTGCTTTTTTCCTCAATTTGAGCAGTCTAATACTATGGTCAAAATGCTCTTGTGAATGTTTGCAGCTGGCACTGCACCTTTGGGGATCTCAGCACAAGGAGGCAGCAAAAGGACAAATGAACAGTAAATTTTACTTCAGAATGGCATAAGACAAGACAAATTACGTAGTTTGGTACTGGCTTGCATGTTTATAGAATTCCAATTCACTCTACACCTGAATTAGAAAAGAAAATCTTTCCTTGAAAAAAATATCTCAAAGAGCAAGATGTTTAGAAAATAGTTGTAGCACCAGAGTAACCTTTACAAGTTCTGATAGCACATGAAATATTCCCCTAACCTTGCTTTTATTTTTTAGTTCTTATAATCTGTGTTCTTGATGGTAATTCTGCAAGACAGAACCAGAAGCTGACATGCCTTCCCACAGCTTGATATAAATCTTCTCTGATACAAAATGAGTTGAGCTGCAGTGAACTTAAATGCTAATGCTGAAGACAGCAGGCAACCTGCTGTTTAGTATCAGAAAGTTTTAACTTTGGCTTCCTCCCACATCTTCCTTGTTCCAGTATAAGTTACACTGACACTTTACCATGGCTAATGACAAAAAGCTGTTCCTCTTTGCAAACAAAGAAGTTGAGTGATCAAAAGAGTCACTAATAACAAGTATTGCATGAGGTCAGTGTATGTACTATCGCGTAGGCTTCAGTCAGCTAATGAATAATCCCAATCCTACTTAACGATGTAAAAATTATCAAATAGGTTTGACCGTATGGGTATGATGTTCTGTCTTTAGAAGAAACAGTATTTTTCTCAGGCTTATAACCTGTATACTGGCAGAATGTATTCTATCTATAATACTGCATATTTTATTACATAGTTATTTTCTATAATACGTACTATTCTTTTAATGAATTACTTTTAAAATAATGGCCTTTCAATGATAAGGTATCACAACTTCCTTCCTTTCTCCACTATAGGAACTTTCATGTAACAAACTGAATGAAGTAACAATGAGTCTTTCATTTAAGCCTTTCAGAGGCTTAAATGTTCTAAGTTGTTCTCTTTTACATCTAATCAGCAGAAGGAAATTTTGATGTCTGCCTTTCTGCTACAAATCTGATCCTGCTGAATAGTTCTGCTTCTCAAACTTTACAGGATGTAGATGATTGGCTATGTGTGGGAGGATACATGAGACATGTTTCTTAGTTGGGGCAGGTGTAGCTCATCCATAGCGGGATGCCTTGTGTCCCTTCCACCTGTGGAATGAGGGAATGTAATCTGGCTCTGTCTCCACAGTAACTGAAAGAAAATGCTGAAATCAGGCACTGCATCTGGTGAAGGTCAGACCTCGTAACGGAGAAGATGAAGGGCTAAGGAAGCATGAAGCTTTGCCTTGTAGCCAGGGGGGAGTTTTGTAGTTCTTGGTTTGAAGCTGTCATTCCTTGTTTTACTGCACTAAGCAGGTATAATCTGACCCTAAAAAATATTGCCTGCTTGCATGCCCTCAGTCTGTATTACTTTGTTTTCTTTATCATTTGAGATACTAATTCCTCTGTAAGACTGAAGAAATTAGGTCTTAGGTCTTTCATCCCCTCTTCCCCACAGTAAATTTTTCATCCACTATTTCTAAATCCTGTTGTTTAGAGCCTATAAAATTATGTGGGATTGTGTGTTGGGCAGAGCCCATCATGTGATGATCATGTTCTTGAAGATAATGTGTTCAAATCGAACTCTTAGCAGGGTGAAGAAGGTCTATCTCTTGCAAGAAGGAGGTTCTTTAAATGCATTCAGAATTCTTTGGTGTGCTTCATAGCTGATTTGGAAGAGTTACTTATAGCACTGGGCTAAACTAGTTGCAAGGCTGATTTATTTATATTTCTGTTATTCATGTGATAGGGCACTAATTTTATATTAAAATGAAATCCTTGGTTTACATCGGGAGATTGAGAAATGAAAAGTTTTGAAAGTATAATGAGAATCTCCTAGTCTGTTCTTTTTTTCCTACTTTTTTTTTCAGATATTACATTAGTGAGTTGTATTGACTGCGATTTTTTTTCAATTATTTTCCTTATTGTTCAGGTTATAGTTCTCTGAAGGTGGTCCTACATCATATGTAGTTGTAATTTTAGCTAAGGGTTTCTGACATATTGGTAGTTGTCTCCTAGCAAACATCTCACCTTGGGAAAAGAAGATTCTCCCCTTGGTTCTGATTTTCATCATGGAATCACAGAATAAGCTGAGTAGGAAGGGACCCACAATGATCATCTATTCCAGTTCCTGGCCCTGCAAAGGACACTTCCCAAGAGCCATGTCATGTGGTCAAGAGTAGTTGCTATTCTGAAGTATTACAGAAAGGGTAAGAGAGTTTCTCAGTCAAAACCTCAGTAAAGCACCTTGTTCTGTGATTGACATTTTCTTGCAAATAAGAAAAAGTGTTTGCTTGACTTTTCCTGTTGTGTATATTAGTGTACTGCTATAATTTTTTTAAAGCAAGATGAGTTCTATTGTTGAAATTTTAAATGTTTAAGTGTGCTATACATATAGACAGCGTCATGGGGCATTTGCATCATAGTTTAACCAAATTATGGTAGTTACTGTTGTTTAATAAATTGATTTGAGAAAATTGGTTTGTTTGGACTTTGTGGATGTGCTTACAGCATTTGTTAAACCAGTGCAGCTTCATGTTTTGTTATTGCAAGCACTGGAAACAGTTTCAAGAAACTGCAGTGAGGATGTGATGAACAACAAAAAGATTTAAAGAAAAATATCAGTGCAGTTTTCTAATTGCAGATGTAAGGGTTTTGCTAATCTGTCTGCACAGATTACTAGAGTGGATGGCTGGAATGGAACTGTTGTCTATTTTCATTTCCTCTTGGATGTTATCTGCAAAATGGGAGATATAGCAAACTGTTTTTTTGTTAATAAATATTTGTGTTCTTTCTCTGGCAAGGTTCCATATTAGTTGTTAATGTGCCAATTTAGCGATTTTAAAATAGTTTTCCGTATGTTGGAAATGATGGATATGTGATTCATTTAAATATTCAAATAGTGGTATTTTCCTTCTATTTATAAACTTTTTGGTCATTGGATCCTTGATCTGAATATATTTATTTATTTTTGAGATGTTTGTAAAGAACACCTCCAGAGATTGTTAACATTTGTCAGCTCTTGGAATGACAGCTGCAGTCACTATAGAAGACAAGTAATTTTCCTCTTGAAGAAAAGGGATGCTAATCTCCACCTACAGTAACATGTTTTGAGAAACATAATGCACTAAGAAAATGTACCAATTACTTGACTGAAAATTGCTTCCTTTCTGCAAGATAGACAATCATAACATTTTGGGACTTTTTTTTAAAACTAGTTTCATAACATAACTCCTTCTTCTGCAAAGTTGGAAACATGAAGTTTCAGAGCAGACTAGTATTCTAACACGTATGGGAGCAGCATTGTAGTGTGGCGTGGCATTTCAGATTTCAGTCCAGGTTCTGAATCTTGTCCAGGCTCTGTAGCTGGAAAACAAGTAGGATCTGATTTATTAAGAGAATGATTAAGTAATGAGCCATTATGGCACATATATGCTCCCATGTGTTTTACTTACATAGCTGAAGGGTTGTCCAGGATGGGAAGTTATTTTTCAGGTGTGGTTTCTTAAATGGCTTTCAGAAGTACATTGCTGATTTTTACCTGCAAGTAATGTAGAGGTTGTAGGTGGAAATTATGTATATGTGCATGAATGAGAGTATATCCCAATATAATTATTGGCATATACTAAGCCAAAAGAGTGAGGAAAATGGCAATTATATTAATGAAGTTGCTTAATTGCATATAATGAAATTTTTAATTTACCGCAACCTATTGAAACTATCACTGACCTAATAAACATTATACCCTTTTACTTCTATTGTTTCTTGTTTAAATCAGCAGGAGTATATTAAAACAAAGTGCTTAATTGTTGAGAAATTAGATTATTTGGGATGTAGAAGGAAAACAAAAAGATAGTAATATAAAAATTGTCTCTCTAATAAGCAGTTAAACAAAACTATCTTTTTCAAGATGTTTTGTGCCACAGGCTTATGACATTAGCAAATGAGTAATATCAAGTCACTTTACTTGAAAAGATTTCTAATATTGCAGCTGAAAGCCATTTGCATTTATGTCTTCTGAAAATAAAGAACTCTGTTGGTTTCATTCCCAGCCTCATGGGACTCCAATGGGGCAGAAAGATATGCAGTAAATGGCCTTTAAGAGCAAGGAGGAACAAAGGAGAGAAAAGGCTTAATTTACAGGTCTTTCTGAAGATCTGTTCTTAACCTATGGCAGTGGATTTCTGTTGAGGGACTGAATGTAAACAGGATAGTTGGAGCTGTGCCTGGTCCCTTTCCACTCAGTGCTCGGTCCCATCCCAGCACTGTGCTTTCCTGGTGCTCAGACCCACCTGTGAAAAATGTTCCTCCTTCCCCTGCTGCTGTCGCTTCTGTAGCCTTGGCTCCTCATCTCCTGGTGAGACCTTGCTCCGTTAGCAGCACAGGTGTTAGCTGCTGCTGCCCTCCGCAAGGGAATCAGTGAAAGGACTTGCAGAGGTGGAAGAAGATCAGAAAAGTTTAGGATGAAGTTCAAGTCCTGTGCAGAGTTGCCAGAGCAACAGGTTTTTGGTAGGATGTAACAGAGGCAATTAGGAAAAAAGTCATGCTAGCATAAAGGCTGGAACATCTGTTCAATGGTTTAGAAAAAGTTTAATGTTCGACTTCACTAATGGCACTAAAACTTGCTATCATTAATGTGAATGCTAAAGAGTGACTCACTCTGATGTCTGATGAGTTTTGAGCGGGACGATTCCAGCTGGAGCTTTGCAACTGTTGCATTTGAAGTCATAGCACTTTGCTGGAGAATTCCAGCAGGACAAAACCTATTTTGAGGTGTATTATTACGCATGTTTTTGGCATCTGACTAATCCAGTCCTATTTTTTGTTACTGGCCCTGGTTATTGCCTGTATTGGTATTGTGTACTAGTGTGTAACTCCACCATAAGAACTGAAACACTTCAAATGTTAAAGTTTTATTTAAGTCTTCTTGTTCTTGGCTTGTACATGGGGAAATACACAGCCTAAGTAAAGACTTTATGTAAGGAGGATTGTTGTATTAAATGTCTGGCAATCCAATTAACTTCTTAGCAATTTGAATATTTTTTTCCAGAAACACTCTGGTTTTTTGGTTTTGTTTTTTTTTTTTTTTTTTTTCCTCCTCTGAGCGATTTTCATCATCCCTCTCTTACTTTTAAGCTAGTTGTATCTTTGGAAAAGTAATAAAAGCTTATTTCCTTTGTAACTTGGTTTGTATACTCATGGCTGTCACATTAATCTGGTGTTAGTATTAGATTTTAATAAAAGGCTCTACATAGTAAGAAGAAAGACCCTTGCTGATATTATAGTGTATTTCATATAATTTAATTTTTTATTTCGCATATTTATGCTTTTGGTGTATTGTGAGTGATATTGGACTTTGCCAAACATCTTTTATAAAAAACCAGCCAAACAAAACCCCAAATACAGGAGTTATGTTGCAGCAATACCAAGGCAGTGACAAAAGAAAAAAAATCTGAAAGGGTAGAAATCTGCAAAGTGCTCATCTTTTACCTGGCTTTGAGATTCAGGGAAAGGAAGAGAATATTAACGGTGAACTAATGTTTCTTATTAGCAATTACATTTTCCATTAGCAATTTCAATGAAGTTTTGTGTCTTTTGTGGAGTTAACATAAAACAGCATTTGAGAATGGATTGTGGGGGTGTGGGTGTTAGAATCTCTTTGGAGGGTTTATATAGGGCATGTTTGTATAATTAATTACTACAGGTGGGCTAGAGGCAATCCAATGGCTTTCCACATCTTGGTAAACAGATTAATCAGTTCAGGTTGCTTCCCACCTATGGGGCTAAGGTTTGGCTGGTCTCATGCTTAAGATGACAGGTACATCGTGTTGGGTGAGGTAATCATGGAAAAGAGTATGGCTGAGATAGTGCTGCTTCAAGAAAACAAAAAATTCACATATGCCCTGCTCTTGTAGGCAAGAAAATTTTGCCACTTAGTAATTAGTAAAAGTTATTGCTATTGCCTTATTTTTTATCCATAGTATAATCTCTCAAGTTTTTTTTTCTTACTTACAGTATTACAGTTTTAATGAGAACAAGAACCCCTTCCCAAAGAACTGGTTAGAAGCAGTATATTTATATGTAAACTTGATTTAATATCTGTTATTGGGGAAGGAGAGAAAGGAAGGTTAAAAAAAAGAAGAAATGAAGTTTTCTGTAGAATTTCCTCTGCCCATCAGTTCCCAAATCTTCTAAACCCTGCCAGTACTGGGTATTCAAATTGAATATAGCTCCTGAAGATCCTTGTTTTAACACTGCTGCTTATATTTGCCACCCCAAATTCCACTGAAGCCATTTTTTTTTCAGTACAGCACTTCTGGAAATTGAGATAAATAAGCTAAACTTGGGCCATGTGCAGAGTAATGGGCTTGTGATGCCTTGAGACTGGATACTGCAAGTAGTACAGAGGCTTTTTTTCCTGCTCTCAGAGCTGGACCATGATCTAGTACAGGTTTACAAAAGAATGAACTTGGATGTGCACCAAAGATACTCAACAGCCTATGGGAGAGAACAATGACCTTTGCTATGAAATCCCAATGATTTAGTTCATTACTAAGAAAATGAGATGTGGATCTCTGTGTGCACGTCCATATGCATACTCTGTCTACTTAGTGTGGAGTTTATGGATACTTGTAATGTGTATATGTGCTTTTTCCGTTAAAAAATGTTTTTTTTTGTGATATCTCTCACTGCTTACAGGCTCTTGTCACTGTCTGTATAGACAATGGTTTCTGACCTTGGGAAATTTGCTGTAAGTTATTTTGCAGATGTAGTGTGTGAAGTAGTGTAGATAAAAAAACCCCACTAAGTCATAATAATCTACAGCCACAATAAGCTCTACATGTTTCTAAAAGTCAATAGCAGAGGTAAAGTCTAGGGCTGTGATGCTTTTTTTTTTTTAATTTTATTTTATTTTGTTTAAATTTTTTTTAACAGAAGTAAAGTTATTTGAGCAAGATTTCTTAGGATCTGGCTTCTTGGAAGTGTCAAGGTTAAAAAAAAACCCCAAATAACAAAACAAGCTCTAATTTTCTTTCCTTTTATCTTTTTCTGACAGCAAGAATAGAAGACTCATGGTTCAGTTTTTCCAACATATTTTCACAGACCTTAAAACCCAAATACAATTGAATATATTATTGCGAGAGATTTACTTTAGAGTTATGTTTTCAGTTTTGGAGGTCTCAATACTCTTTGCAAAGTGACTACTGCTAATCTGTTCCAATTTCAGTGAAAAAATATTGCCAGTTGCTTACATTTGAGAGAGCACACCACATCTAGTTTGTTTGCCTGGGAGTCTTAAAAGAAAAGTGGAATTCTTGTATGTCAGGGAGGAAACACAGGGTGAAAGTGTCACAGATATGGTTTATATATGTCCTTTCTTGGAGATGATAAACTGCTTTGGTTTGCCAGGGACAGATCCTGCTTGGGTGGGGAGACACTGCTGTTATAGCCACGATTCACGTTTGCATTGTCCAGCTGGTCTTTTTATTTCTGGGGTTCTTACTGTTAAAATTCAGTTTGGTAGGTGAGCCAGAATGATGCTGGTTAGGACACTTTGAGTTAGTGGTTGTTGGGATGGGAATGTGGCTTTTATCTCTGGAAACTTGATATGACAGTCAAGGTAGTGTTGTGAAAAATGGTATAATGATGTCAAAATATGTATCTTTGGTAAGGTCAGGACATATTGATATCTACTTCATGATTGCTGGGCTAATGGGGCAGAGGAGAGAAAAAAGCAGCAGTCTGCTGCCCATCTTAAATTTCTAAATGCCATACAAGATATGCAAGAAATAAAGAGGAAGAACTGTCAAAGTTACACACTAAAAAAATCTGGTGAAGTGATTCAGAGGCTTGAATATTTACATTGCCTTATTAACAGGAGTGACATTGGTTTGTCAAGGTTGTACATGCTCTGAGGTCCAGACTGCTGCTTAATTTGAGCATGGAAATCTAAGGGTAATCATTATAGGTGGAAAAGGGAATTAATGGTGATCTTCTCACGTAGCTAGCATGATTATTGTCAATGATGTAGGTGTAGAAAGAGGAAGAAAGAGATTACTATTGTATTGGCTGATCCTCATGAATGTCATCCCATTTAGGGAAATGGGTAAAATATTCCAGTTCAAGAAAACATTGACAGAAGGTGAATTTTCAGAAAGATGGAAATAAGCAAGAGAATGGAAGAGGAGGAGCAGAGAATGGCAGACAATTTACCTAACTTAAGTTCAGGTAAAGTGCTGGAGTTTACCATCTTTGGCAAACACTTTGAAAAAAACCAACCCATACGAGGCATCTTGACTGAGGGCAACTCTTTTCAAACCAGTCTAATTTAATTTTATGAAACTGGCAGGCCTTTTAGAGTCAGAGAGGCTGTAGATGAGATGCATCTCACCTCTAACACCTGGACTTTTTTTTTTTTTTTT